>QRFJ01001835.1:210127-326537 GCA_006176705.1 Cocos nucifera | reverse complement strand
TAATTGAAGATAGGATTCAAAGTTATTTTTAAAAAGAAAAGGCCCAGGGGGCTTTAGGCCCTATTTTTTAAAAAACCCAAAATTATAAAATTTTTTTTTCCAAAATTTTTGGGAGAAGATAAGGTTGATAAAAAATTTTTGGCATGGCATTACTGAGCCGACCCAGTTCAAAACTGAGTCGGCCTAGGTCCAGTGAAAATTAGAAGATAAAAGCATAAAAAATATAAATTTTAGAATAGGTGGACTGAGGCTGATCTAGCTGATAAACTGAGTCAACCCAGTAGGATTGAGCCAACCAGTCTAAAACTGAGCCGACCTTAGTGCTGTAACCGGCTAGTTTTTCAAAAACTATAGCTTTTTTTGGTCCACAAACTTTTTCAATGGCTGATTTACCCTCCAGAAGTCTATGTTAGTACTTTGTAATTGGTGGAAAACCTCTAGATGTATATTAACGAAAAAACACTTGGAGATAAAATGGTAGCTTTTGGGAGATGTTTATTGAGTATCCACTTAAGAAGCAAGAAGAGTTGAGCTAAAAGATAAGGAGTGATTTCGAGATATTCTTTATCCTTCAAACATCCTCAAATCTGAGAGAAGTTAGGCTATCATTATTGAAGATCATCTCCTACTTCCTCAAGCATTTAAAGAGAAGAAATCAATCCTACAAGCAAAGCAATCCAAATTTTCTTCTCTTGGATTTTATAGAGTTTGTTTTAAATTATATTTTTTATATTTTGTTTCAAGTTTCTTGGGGTGAGAAACTTGAATTGGTCCAAGCCTTGAGTTGGACATTGTATTGATTTTATTGGTGATCCAAGGATAAAAATAATCGACGTTGAATGTTAGCCCGGAGAAAAATAATCTCTTATGAGATTTTGTTTGATGATCTGAGGAAAACCAACTGGATTGATTGTGAGCCCGAAATACAATCGTATACAATTTCAGTTGGTTAGCTAGGAAAAATCAACTGGATTTAATTGTGAGTCTAAAAAATAATCGGACTGTAATTCTTACTGAGAATTATAGTTGAATTTCCAAGGGGTATACTTAGGGAGTGGACATAGGTGCTGAGTTTGGCACCAAACTACTATAAAATTTTTGTGTTTATTGATTATATGCTTCTGCTCTATTATTTTTACTATCACATTATTAGCTCAGTTTTCATATCTAAACACTTAATTAGTTTTGAATGGCTCAATATTTTAAGTTTTAAATTTAAAATATCCAATTCTATCCTTCCTCTTGTGATAACCATACAATGGGCAAACCAATGTGACCGTTAGCAATGATACCTGACATCCAGGATAGAATTGAAATAGTCACAATCACAATATTTCAGAAAATCTCTCCTAGATGTTGGGAAAAACTTGAAAAATGATGAGCACTTGAAATTTTGAAACTACACATTCTCATAAACATAGTTAGACTTTATAATTTATACTCAAAATTCTTTGTCATCATCAAAATTAATCTTTGGGTCAACAATCTCTCCCTTTTGGATGATGATAAAACTTTTGAGTATATGCAAATAATATGTAGTGAGTTTCTAAAAGATTACATATTTATAAAGTATGAAACCACTAAACAATGAGAACATACTTCATTCTAGTTAAGCTCAAGCATATACTCAACAATAACTCTCCTCCTTTTTGACAACATCAAAAAGAAGGTAATTAATAAAATCAATAGAGAAAATTTTTCTTTAATAGTCCAAAATCATTTAGCTCCTTTATATTATAATCAATTGAGTTCAATTTTTATTCAAAGTTTGCTCCTCCTTACTATATGCCGAGGTTTCTTTCATACTTGTAGTTACGATTAACTTTCACTTGCTTGGACATTCTTTATTTAATTCTTGCTAAAATAACACTTGTTGCCCAATTTAGTAGTGTGCCATAATTTAGATTTAATTATATTTGTAATTCTCATTTTATACTCATTCTTCTCTTCCTTTTTGTCATTATAAGTATTTATTATAAGTCAAGATACCAATTGAGTTTGAAAATATTTATTTAAGAAGTTTAGCTTATCAAATATATATATATATATATATATATATATATATATATATATATATATATATATATATATATATTAATGTTTCAAATTATTCTTAAACTCTAATAATGAAAGTTCATAAATCAGTTATATTCAATATATGTTCAATCATAATCAATTATAGTATTCAATTATAATAGTCAATCAAAATAAGATAGAACATTGAATCATTTAACATGCAATTGGCGGTATGATAATTAATCAAATGAGATCAAATCATTTTCTTAAGTATTTTCATCTCCTTTTGCAAAAATACAATATGAATTTTATATTCAAATTTAGATCAAGAAACATATTCAATGTAAGCACCAATACATCATTAAAATCAATTATACTAAAAATATTTTAAGCAAGTAAACACAATATAAAATCATGTAGATAAATCATTAAAATTAATAGAATCAATCAAGTAAGCATTGATGGTATAATGTGAGAAAAGTTTAGATTATACCGAGCATCATGACCAATCTACTTTCATCTCCAAGGCATCCATCCAAAATAGTTTTTCTCTTTTCATTCCATTGGATCCTTGGAATATCTGCAAAAATTATTTGCTAATTTTTGGTACCCAAGTCATCCTGGATCCATGGAGGTTAGAGCATATGGTTCCTTTTGGAACCTAAATTTATTTAATTAAAGTTTGGCCAATTCTTTTGGTATTGCATTCTAAAATTTTGTGACCAACTTTATTACATTTGAAACATGTAATTGAATGATTTTCAAATGAAGCTTTGCTAAACATGTTATTCATAAATTTCTATTTTCTTAAAGGATTATATCCAATTTTAGCTTTATCAAAAATAGCCTTATGATTAATTAAAATGGATTGAAGCTTTTGAGATCCAATTATAAACTTGTTAAGACTAGGCTTTAATGTTTCAATCTCTTTTCTTAATTTCACATTTTCTTTTAAAAGAGATTTATTTTCTTTTAGCAAGTTTTCTTTTTCTTCAATATAAGATTTTGATTTTTCAAACTTCATTTTCAATTTTATATTTTCTTCAACCAAAGATTTTTCAAATTCAAGAAGTATTTCTTTAGCCAAAGAGTTCATTTCTTTCAAAAGATCTTCTTTTTCTCTTAAAAAATTACTCTTTTCATCAACTAAAAGAAGATTTGATTTCTTTAATTCTTTGTTTTTCAGTACTATCTTTTTGTATTCATTCATTAAGTCATGAAAGACTTCTTGAAGCTCATTAAATATAAATTCAAAAGAATTATGAATGTTTACCTCATTATTTTGAGCCATCAAGCATATATTTGTCTCTTCTTTACTTGAGGATGACTCTTCTTCTGAATTTGAGCTCTCATTACTTCTCCAATTTGCCAATATAGCTTTCCTTTTTAGTTTTCTTGAGCTCTTTTTCAATAGGGGATAGTCATTTCTATATTCTCTAAGTTGATTCTTTTCCTCCTTTTCTCTTCTTATCTCAAAAATTTTCTTTTTTCTCATGAATCTCATGAACCTTCTTGTGATCATCGCCATTTCTTCATCATCTTCCTAGTCCTCAGTAGAGTCACTTGAACTTTCTTCAATGGCCAATGACTTGAATGCGAGGATTATCTTTTTCATCATTTTCTCCTCCATGCTTTGGTTCATATTGAGCTCATGTGTCATAAGTGATCCGATTAATTCTTCCAAAGCAAGCTTGCTAAGGTCCTTGGCTTCTTGAATTGCAGTTACTTTTGCTTTCCAAGCCTTTGGTAAGGATCTAAGAATTTTGCATACAAGATCATTATTAGAATAGTCTTTTCTAAGACTCTTTAACTCATTTATAATTTCAGTAAATCTTGTAAACATATTACTTATTGTCTCATGAGGTTTTATTTTAAATAACTCATACTTATGAACTAACATATTTATTTTAGATTTTTTGACTTGACTTGTACCCTCATGGGTCACTTCAAGTATTTTTTAAATCTCTTTTATAGATAAACATGCTGATATTCTATTAAATTTATTATAATATAATGCATAATATAAGATATTTATAGCTTTTGCATTTAATTGAGCTTGCTTCTTATCTTGCTCATTTCGATCCTTTTCAAGTTTAGGCACACATGTATTATTGACAATCATTGTAGGTGTATGAGGACTATTAAGTATGACATTCCACATGTCATAGTCTTGTGCTTGAATAAAAATTTTCATTCTAGTTTTTCAATAAGTATAGTTGGTGCCATTGAAAAATGGAGGTCTAATGGTTGAGTGTCTCTCACTCAATAAAGAACTAAATGGGTCAGCCATAAAATTTTTAGCTCTTTGATCGATAGTTCAATAACTAATATTAGAGTACCTACTCTGATACCACTTATTGCCCAAGTATGGCTATCCAAGAGGGGGGGTGAATTGAATATTTTAAATTTAAACTTAAGATATGAGCAATTCAAACTAATTAAGTATTTAGATGGAACTAGCTATATAATGTGTAGTGAATAAAAGTAATAGAGCACAAGCATACAATCACAAATACATAAATTTTATAGTGGTTTGGTGCCAAACTCAGCTTCACTCTCTAAGTATACCCCTTAGAAATTTAACTATAATTCTCAATAAGAATTACAGTCCGATTATTTTTTGGGCTCACAATCAAATCCAGTTAGTTTTTCTTGGCTCACCAACCAAAATCGTACACGATTATTTTTTGGACTCACAATCAATTTAGTTGGTTTTTTCTGGATCACCAATCAAAACCTCACAAGTGATTATTTTTCTCCGAGCTAATAATCAACCTCGATTGGTTTTACCCTTGGCTTACCAATCAAACCAATACAACGTCCAACCCGAGGCTTGGACCAACCCAGGTTTCTCACCCCAAGAAACTTGAAACAAAATATAAAAATATAATTTAAAATAAACTCTATAAAACTCAAGAGAAGAAAATTTGGATTGCTTTGCTTATATGGTTGATTTCTTCTATTTGAATGCTTAAGGAAGTAGGATATGATCTTCAATAATGATGGCCTAACTTCTCTCAGATTTGAGGATATTGGAAGGACAAAGAATGTCTGAAAATCACTCCTTCCTTACTCTTTTCGGCTCACTCTTCTTGCTTTCTTAATGGATACTCAATAAACTCTCCAAAAGCTACCTTTTAATGCTCCAAGTATTTTCTTATATATTTTAGAGGTTTTCCACCATTACAAGTCGCTAACATAGGCTTTTGGAGATAATCTAGCTATTGAAGAAGAGAAATAGTCAATAGAAAGCTTGTGGGATGAAAAAGCTGCAGCTCTAAAAGCTACCCATTATAGGCATTGGGTCGACTTAGTTTCAGACTGGGTTGGCTCAATTTATAGCTAGGTCGGCTTAGTCTCCTATATTCTAAAATTTATATTTTTTATACTTTCTATCTTCTATTTTTACTGAGACTAGGTCGGCTCAGTTTTGGACTAGATCGGCTCAGTTTGCATGCCAAGCATGCCAAAAATTATTTATCAATTTTTTTTTCTAATTTGATTTGTAGGCTAGGCTTGCTTTCTTAACTTGATTTAATCTTCATTAAGATGTTGGAAAAGACTTGAAAAATGATGAGCACTTAAAATTTTGGAGTTATACATTCTCATAAACATAGTTAGACTTTATAACTTATACTCCAAACTCTTTGTCATCATCAAAATCAATCTTTGGGTCAACACACATCGATTAGTACAGGAAGTGGTTCCTATGCTACCAGCTTAGGTTCAAACCTATGAAGTCACATAGACTAGAGGTTCCTACCTGATCTGATAGCTGGTGAAGAGTTTCATCAAACTAAAACTCTATGGTCAAGAGTCTCACTAGATTAGGACTCTTTGACCAAGAGTCCTACTGGGTTGGAACATTGAGTCCTACCAATCTGAGACTCTATGATTGAGAGTTTGGACTCTATGATTGTGAGTTCCACTCATTTTGGGCACCGAGGTCAAGAGTCCCACTAATTTGGGACTCTTCGATCAGGGTTTCATATCGATGCCTAGATACCCAATGGATTTGGACTCTATATTCATGATGAAAGAAATATGCCCTCAAGCCAATTTATTTTTGGGATGTTCTTTATCTTCTAGACTCATGTAATGATATTTTTAATAAATAAAGATATTTATTTCATCATATGCAGTGTCTTATTATTTATTTAAGATTATGATGAACTCTATAAATTAGGGCTATAATTTTAGGATTATGATGAGAACATACTAGTGAGACCTAAAATCTTAAAACCCTAATTTAAATATTTCTAGTCGATGGGACATTGAGTTAGGGATCAATGTTTTCCGATAAGACTAGCACATTCTTTGTATGCTCGATTAAGAGGATGATTGATCTCACAATAACTTATGTATGATACTAATACAAGAATGTGGGTGCTCATTAGAGAATGAGTTCACTGAATTGATCCAAATTGAGAATATCTAATGGAGTCTTATCTACATGTCAATAGATGGTTCTCATAGTGGAATTTGTGCATGTAATCCTTTGACCTAAAACTATCATAGAATCTTATATATATAAATCCATATTTTGGTTCATACTCATTCATGACTTAGTTATGTACGAGATGATCTGGATATGGTAGATTATATATATGAAGATTATGAGTAGGTTAACAAGGAATCGATCACTCCTGGTAAGAGGAAATAGCATCCTACCTGCTTCAAACAAATAATGATTCAGGAAGACTTTGATCAAAGCATGATGAAAATTAGAAATGGTTTCTAATATTTTATTAAATGAATCATTATCATAAGATTGAAAGAGAAATGAATATGATATTGGGATTGACATATTTTCATATCCAGAGTCATATTCAGGATGCAGGAAGATCGAAGGATCTAGTTGCATGGTAATTTTCACTGAAGGATATTTTTGATATTTTCCATCAAAATTTTACATCTTTCGGATAGTCATGATACGTTGCTAGACGTCAATCATGTCTTGTGGATTTGATCAAATTAAAATTTTAATTTGATCATTAAATTAGAAAGTATTCTAAATTAAGTCAAATTGGGTTGGCTAGTTTTGACCTAAATCGGTTTGGTTGAGTTCTAACCAGATTAGGTCAAACACACCCTGACTCACTGCTGGTTAGATGTGGAAACCCAATGGGATCACACACAAAGAGAATTGATTAAGGGTCTAATTAGGATTAGACCATGTTTGCAAGATGAACATGCTAGCACATGTAGCAAACCCTAGCACCTGGATTCGAATTGGATTCGAATCGGCTTCCGATTTGGGCTAATTAAGGATCCGATTTGAGCCAAATAGGATTTGGTCTTAAAGTTGGATTAACCTAGATTGATTGGGCTTCAGATTGGGCATGCCACATACCTACATCCCACATGCCAGAGAGTCTCTCTCTTGCATGTGGGAAGTCTTTCATGTGCAAAGGATTCTTTGGCGCATGGAATTAAGTTGGCGCCTACCTTCTTTGACTTTTCCCATTATATTTATGTCACGTAAATATTTTTTTAATTAACGTATGGACATCTGATATGGGGTGCAGAAGAGTCCTTCTATAGATGAAATACTTCTTTTTCCTTTTAAATTTTTCGCCCAGGATGTTTTGTCGCCCAAGAGTCCTTACCGCCCAAGACTCCATGCCGCCTACTCCTCCTTGATGTCTCTTGGACTAAGTCAAAGTCTCTTGGGACTTTGACTATTCAAAGTTTATCTCCATGCCTTCTTGCTGAATGGGCATCCCTTTTTAAGGAGCCATTGGATGGCCTTTCTTAATCATGATCCTAATGGACCTTTGAAAAGGATGGCACGCAAAGATGAAGCATCGTGACTCTTCATAGAAAAACTACGTAGAATTAGTCCGAAGAATCCTTCTATTTTAAGGCACCTCTTGGACTAAGTCTATATCTCATTTTTACTAATGAAACATGAGATTGGCGTGCGATTTGATGATGGGGCATGAGAATTTGATGAGGAAAGGGCGTGAGATTTTTTGTTGGCACCCCTACATACTTTATAAATAGGGGTGCACACCAAGAGTCCGATGTTGTGAACATTATCTTTTCTTTCTTACAAGAGTTTCTTTTTATCCAATTTTCTTTCTTTCTTTCTCTTGTGTAGACCTTGTCATTATAAGGATAAGAAGTCATCTTAAGAATATGAGACTAGGAAGAAAAATTAAGAAGATAAAAGAAAAGGAAAGATAGATAAGGAAAGGCAAGGAAGGTGACATAAAGGCTTAAGAAGATCTTGCCCATTTAATTAAAGTTTTTATTATAAGAATTTTAATTATATAAATCAAAGGTGCTGGTGTCTTGGTCAAGTCTCTATGTGGATCAACATTGGAGGGTGAACACGTGGGCACCTGGTGGAACCCCTGACGATCAGGGTCAATTTAGGATTTAGCAATAAAAGGTATGTTCTAATACTTTCTTTTATATTACAAATACATGTTATATGATTTAATTGCTAATAAGATGGTCCTAGGGTTTGGGTTTGGTTTATTTGATTTCATGGTTTTGCTTTGAAATCTATGCTTCCGCCCTATACACCAAATCCATCAGTGGTATCAGAGCAAGCCTTATTAGATTAAATCATATAATGCTTTGCTTACAGTATAATGGCATAAATAAAAAATATGATATAATATTTTTAGCATATTTTTATTTATATGATGAAGATCATATTCTTTTACTTATCATAATGAGATTATGTTATATATATTATTCTATAAAGGTTGCCCTGATATAGTGAAAAGTATTCACTATATAATGATGGTTGTCCTAAAATAATAATACATGAATTTTATCATAATTAATGCTATTAGGCATTTAGTTTGATTTAAATTAGTATGTACATCGAGACCTTTTAAATTCCTCTATGAAAAATTATATTAAGTTGTAGTGTAATTAATCTATAGCTGAATCAGTCAGGATGTCTAATTGATCTATCGGTGTCTAGAAAAATTGGTTCATGATTGGTAAAGAGAACATGATTTTTTAATTGGTTCCGTTGTCTGACCTGGCCAAATTTATTGGTGTCTAAGAAAAGCAATGGGGGGACTCCTATTTACCTGGACAATTTGATTAATTTAATTCCAGATTGAAATACTTAATATTAAGGCCTTCCTTCATACTATTTTCTTATTATGTCCAGAACCATATTAGTTCTGTTGTGTAACCATAAGATCTATCATGGGAAAAGATGTAATATTAATCTAGTGCATTGAGATGCTTACAGCATTTTGAATATACTACTTTATTGTGTAACCACAAAAGTAGTTATATTTTATTTTTGACTGTATAGAAATGAAGGGTTCTACTTAAACTAAAACATTAAAGTTTGTTGTGTTAACACAAGGCTATTAATGTTTTAGAGGCAAAAGTTTTTTGAGAGTTGCATAAAATGCAATTGGAAAGAGTTTCCTACCTTTGAACTTATAACAAGTTTGTTGTGCAACCACAAGATTTTTTATAAGAAATTAGGATCTTATTCTCACTAAGAAAATCAATAAGAGGGTTATGATTTTTAGTGGGAGACATAATTAAATTAAAGTCCTAATTTAATTATGTTTGTCATCATGAATTGTTTGCTTATGTATTGTTCTTTATTATGTAGATTAAATGGCTTCTTCACTTTCATTACATTTAATTTTGGATTCAAATAAATTGACTGGTCAAAATTATGTTGACTGGTTGAAAAATCTTAAAATAGTACTCAATCAAGAAAAACTCTCCTATATTCTTGACACCTCTTATCCTAAGCCATTAGAAAATGATGCCATAGATGAAGATAAGTCCACATACAAGATGTGGCAAAATGATTCCCTTACTATCAAATGCATCATACTTGCCTCTATGAATAATGAATTACCGAGGTAGCATGATAGCATGGACACTCAATCCATATTGCTCAATCTAAAAGAGCTTTATGGAGAGCATAATAGGACTGCTAGATATGAGATATCTAAGTAATTATTTCATGCAAGAATGATAGAAGAAACATTGTACAAAATTATGTTTTGATGGTAATTGACCTAATCACTCGATTAAGTCAATTAGATTTTATAATGGATGGAGAGTTAAGTTAGGATTTGATCCTGCAATCACTCCCAAAATCATTTTCTCAGTTTGTCGTAAACTATCACATGAACAAACTAAATTCTTCATTACCTGAGCTATTAAATATGCTCAAGACAGCAGAAAGCCATATCAAGAAAGATAAGGCTCCTCTTCTTCTTGTGGAAGGGATCTCCAAGAAGAAGATAGGCAAAAAGGGTTCAAAGAGAAGGTTGAATCCTAAAAGTAGTATAAATAAGAAAAAAAAGAGGAAGAAGGTCTCCAGATAAATGACATATTTTCATTGCAGCAAAGCAGGTCATTGGAAGAGGAATTGCAAGGCTTACCTTGCAATCGTGAAGTCTGGTGCAAATAATGCACCAAAAGGTATGTATGAGATACATACTATATTATCTTTAAATTCTTCTATTTCAAATTCTTGGGTATTAGGTACCGGCTATGGTTTTTATATCTGCAAATCGTTGCAGGAACTGTAGAAAATTAAGAGTTTGAAAAAAGGTGACTTCAAGCTTTATGGCGCTGGAGGAGAATCTATCCAGACAGAAGCTGTAGGGACAAATATATTGAAGTTACCTTATGGAAAGATCTTAGAGCTTAAAAATTATTATTATATGCCTAAGATCATTAGAAATACTATATCTATATCCTTGTTATTAAAATAAGATTATAGTCTTAATGTAACGAGCGAAGGTTGCTCGATCAAATATTCTAATGAAATTATTTATTTTGACATATTTAGCAATGGTTTGTTAACTCTATATTTGGATAATAATATATTTTATATTAATGAAAATGGAAAATGTAAGAGAGATGACATAAATAATACTTTATTCTGGCATTATCGATTAGGTCATATTAGTGAGGCTAGGATTAACAAGTTATACAAAAAAAAGTTCTTTGATCCTTTTGATTATGAATCATTAGGAACTTATGAATCATGCCTCATGGATAAAATGACCAAGATTCCATTTAGTGGACATAGAGAAAGGACAAATGAGTTATTAGGACTTGTACATACGGATGTATATGGTCCTATGACAACTCAAGCTAGAGGAGGATACTCTTATTTTATTACATTCACTGATGATTTATCTAGGTTTGGATATGTGTATCTTATGAAACACAAATCAGAAGCCTTTGATAAATTTAAAGAGTATCAAAGTATGGTCAAAAAATAAACTGGATAATGTATAAAAATCCTTCGATCTGATCAGAGAGGAGAATACTTATCTAGTGAGTTTCTTGACTATCTTAAATTTAAAGGGATTCTCTCTGAATGGACACCTCCTTATACACCATAATTAAATGGTGTAGTCGAAAGAAAAAATCGTACCTTATTAGATATGGTACAGTCCATAATATGCTTCACTGATTTACCTATTTTCTTCTGGGGTCATGATCTAGAGACTGCAATTTATATCTTGAATAGAGTACCTTCTAAATCTGTATCTAGTACTCCATATGACATATGGAGAAGTAAGAAATCTAATCTTAAGTATCTTAAGATATGGGGTTGTCTAGCTTATGTCAAAAGAAATTTTGGACATAAACTTGATGCTAGATCAGACAGATGTCTATTTATAGGATATCCTAGAAATAGTATAAGATATTTATTCTACCATCCTATTGAAGAAAAGGTATTTGTAAGTAGGCATGCCATTTTCATGGAAAAAGAATTTATCCTAGAAAAGGGCAGTGGCAGAAATATTGAACTTAGTGAAGTTCAAGAAAATCAAATAGAAATTTTCTCAACCATATAATAATCACATAAAAGAACCAGAACACATAACTCCTATCCATAGGTCTAAAAGAGTACGAAATACACCTATGAGGTATGGGTTTCATTATTGAGAACAATGAAGCCCAAGTCATTGAGAATGATGAACCTCTGACCTATACGGAAGTAGTCAAAAGTAAGGACTCTTACAAATGGCTGGCTGCCATGCAATCCGAAATAGAATCCATGCACACCAACAAAGTATGGACTTTGGTGGATGCACCAGAGGATATAAATCCTATTGGATGCAAATGGAATTTTTAAGAAAAAGATTGGAGCTGATGGTCAAATTGAAACCTATAAGGTCAGATTGGTGGCTAAGGGTTTTAGGCAAAAATAGGGGATTGATTATGATGAAACATTTTCACCTATTGCCATGCTCAAATCTATTCGGATTATGCTTGCTATAGCAGCATACCATGACTATGAAATATGGCAAATGGATGTAAAGACTGCCTTCCTTAATGGTTTCCTTGAGGAGGAAGTCTATATGTCACAGCCAGAAGGATTTGAGTCAAATGAGAGACCAAATCAGGTATGCAAACTTAAGAGATCCATTTATGGATTAAAGCAAGCATCAAGGAGTTGGAACATCCATTTTGATGAAACAATAAAAGAGTTTGGTTTTATCAAGAATGTGGATGAACCATGTGTGTACAAGAAAACTAGTGGGAGAACAATAGTATTCTTGGTTCTGTATGTAGATGACATACTCCTCATTGGGAATGATATCCCAATGTTACAATCAGTCAAATTATGGCTATCAAATAAGTTTTCCATGAAAGATTTGGGAGAAGCATCCTATATACTAGGAATAAAGATCTATAGAGATAGATCTAAGAGGATGCTAGGCTTGTCCCAATCAAGGTACATTGACTTAATACTGAAAAGATTCAGTATGGATGGGAGTAAAAGAGGTTATTTACCCATGAGTCAAGGCATACATCTCTCTAAAAAGATGTCTCCAAAGACACCAGAAGAGAGAAATAGAATGTGTTCTATTCCTTATGCTTCGGCTATAGGATCAATAATGTATGCCATGTTATATACAAGGCCTGATGTTGCTTATGCTTTAGGCATTGCAAGTAGATTTCAAGCTGATCTAGGAGAGGATCATTGGAAAGCTGTGAAAAATATTCTTAAGTACTTAAGAAGGACTAAAGATATTTTTCTTGTATATGGTGGTTCTGATCTTAAACTAGAAGCATATTCTGACTCTAGTTTTCAATCAGATCCAGATGATAGTAAATCCATTTCAGGATATGTCTTCACTCTGAACGGTGGAGCAGTGAGTTAGAAAAGTACTAAGCAGCTAATTGTAGCTGACTCAACCACTTAAGCAGAATACATAGCTGTAAGTGAAGCCGCCAAGAAAGTTCTCTAGATGAAGAAGTTCATCACTGAATTAGGTGTTATTCTTGAAATTGAGAATCCAATACCACTTTACTGTGATAATACTGGAGCTATAGCTCAAGCAAAGGAACCAAGGTCTCATCATAAATCCAAACACATTCTGAGATGCTTCCATCTCGTTCAAGAAATTATTGAAAGATAAGATGTGGTCATAGAATGAGTGGATACAAAGAACAACATAGCAGACCCATTCACTAAGGCTTTACCACTGCAACTATTTGATCACCACCTTGATTGTATGGGATTAAAATATAAGGACGATTGGCTTTAGTGCAAGTGGGAGATTGAAAGGAATATGCCCTCAAGCCAATTTATTTTTGGGATGTTCTTTGTCTTCCATACTCATATAATAATATTTTTAATAAATAAAGGTATTTATTTCATCATATGCAGTGTCTTATTATTTATTTAAGATTATGATGAACTCTATAAATTAGGGCTATGGTTTTAGGATTATGATGAGATCATACTAGTGAGATCTAAAATCTTAAAATCCTAATTTAAATATTTTCAGTCGATGGGACATTGAGTTAGGAATCAATATTTTTCGATAAGACTAGCACATTCTTTGTATGCTCGATTAAGAGGGTGATTGATCTCACAATAACTTGTGTATGATACTAATACAAGAATGTGGGTGCTCATTAAAGAATGAGTTCACTGAATTGACCCAAATTGAGAATATCTAATGGAGTCTTATCTACATGTCAATAAATGGTTCTCATAGTGGAATTTGTGCATGTAATCCTTTGACCTGAAACTACCATGGAATCTTATATATATAAATCCATATTTTGGTTCATACTCATTCAAGACTTAGTTATGTACGAGATGATCTAGATATGGTAGATTATATATATGAAGATTGTGAGTAGGTTAACAAGAAATCGATCACTCATGGTAAGAGGAAATAGCATCCTACCTGCTTCAAACAAATAATAATTCAGGAAGACTTTGATCAAAGCATAATGAAAATTAGAAATGGTTTCTAATGTTTTATTAAATGAATCATTATCATAAGATTGAAAGAGAAATGAATATGATATTGGGATTGACATATTTTCATACCCAGAGTCATATTCAGGATGTAGGAAGATCGAAGGATCTAGTTGCATGGTAATTTTCACTGAAGGGTATTTTTGGTATTTCCATCAAAATTTCACATCTATCGAGTAGTCATGATACATTGCTAGATGTCAATCATGTCTTGTGGGTTTGATCAAACTAAAATTTTAATTTGATCATTAAATTAGAAAGTGTTCTAAATTAAGTCAAATTGGGTTGGCTAGTTTTGACCTAAATCAGTTTGGTTGAGTTCTAACCAGATTAGGTCAAATCACACCCTGACTCACTGCTGGTTAGATATGGAACCCAGTGGGTCACACATAAAGAGAATTGATTAAGTGTCTAATTAGATTAGATCATGTTTGCAAGATGAATATGCTAGCACATAGCAAACCCTAGCACCTGGATTCGAATCAGCTTTTAATTTGGGCTAATTAAGATACGATTTGAGCCAAATAAGATTTGGTCTTGAGTTGGATTAACCTAGATTGATTGGGCTTTAGATTGGGCACCACATACCTACATCCCACATGCTAGAGAGTCTCTCTCTTGCGCGTGGGAAGTCTTTCATGCGCAAAGGACTCTTTAGCACATGGAATAAGATGGCGCCTACCTTCTTTGACTTTTTTCATATGTTATGTCACGTAAATATTTTTTAATTGGCATGGACATCTGATATGGGGTGCAGAAGAGTCCTTCTGTAGATGAAATACTTTTTTTTTCTTTTAAATTTTTCGCCCAAGATGTTTTGTCATCCAAGACCCCTTGCCGCCCAAGACTCCATGCTGCCTACTCCTCCTTGACGTCTCTTAGACTAAGTCAAAGTCTCTTGGGACTTTGACTATTCAAAGTTTATCTCCGTGCCTTCTTGTTGAATGGGCTTCCCTTTTTAGAGTCATTGGATGGCTTTGTTTCATGATCTAATGGATGAAAAAGATGGTGCCAAAGATGAAGCATCGCGACTCTTCATAGAAAAACTACGTAGAATTAGTCCGAAGAGTCCTTTTATTTTAAGGCACCTCTTGGACTAAGTCTATATCTCATTTTTACTGATGAGTTGTGAGATTGGCTGATGGGGCATGAGAATTTGATGAGGAAAGGGCGTGAGATTTTTTGTTGGCACCCCTACGTACTTTATAAATAGGGGTGCACACCAAGAGTCCGATGTTGTAAACATTATCTTTTCTTTCTTACAAGAGTTTCTTTTTATCCAATTTTCTTTCTTTCTTTCTCTTGTCTAGACCTTGTCATTATAAGGATAAAAAGTTATCTTAAGACTAAGAGATTAGGAAGGAAAATTAAGAAGACAAAAGAAAAAGAAAGATAGATAAGGAAAGGCAAGGAAGGTGACATAAAGGCTTAAGAAGGTCTTACCCATTTAATTAAAGTTCTTATTATAAAATTTTTAATTATATAAATCAGAGGTGTTGGTGTCTTGGTCAAGTCTCTGTATAGATCAATATTGGAGGGTGAACACGTGGGCACCTGGTGGAACCCCTGATGAACTACTACCGACGATCAGGATCAATTTAGGATTTAGCGATAAGAGGTAAGTTCTAATACTTTCTTTTATATTACAAATGCATGTTATATGATTTAATTGCTAATAAGGTGGTCCTAGGGTTTGGGTTTGGTTTATTTGATTTCATGTTTTTTCTTTGAAATCTGTGCTTCCGCCCTATACACCAAATCCATCACATGAGAGGTTTAATTAGTGATTTGATCGCTAATTAACTCAATTTGATTGAGTAATTATTTTTGGTTCAAGTCTAATTGAATTGGATTTAGTTGGATTTGATCCGATTAGGTTATGAGATGACCTAATCGTCGAGGAGGTTTGATCCCTAATTTGATCAAGGATTGGACTTGATCAATTTCTAAATTTATTAGGAATTAATTGAGCCTAATTAAGCCTAATTATATTGGGTTTAATTTACTCTAATTAGACCTGACAAATTTTGATTGGAATGAGATCAATTGGACAAGGTTTAATTTCAAACCAATTTGATTGGTCTACCTTTCCTGCGCCACCTTATATCTCTATGCCAACTTTTCTCAACAAAGAATTTTTTCTCGTATCAATTCCTCCATGCTAAGAAGAGTCCACACCTGGATTCTTCACTCCCCACATGGATAAGGATAAGTGATTAGTGTTTCAAGTTTGAATAGGATTCAAATTTAAATGAAACCAAGCCTTTCTTATCCATGCGCCACCTCTCCTTTATGCGCCCATTTTAATCTCAACAAGAATGAGATTCTCGTAAGGAAATTCATGCACAAAGAGGGCATGCTTCTGGTTTTCTCAGGTCCAAGGTGGATAAGAGGGGCTTGGTTACCATTTGAATTCAAAATGAGTTTGAATTCAAATGGACAACCAACCATTCTTATCCCCTCTACATGTTAAAGACTTAGTTTTGCATTAAAATAAATTGAGTCTTCCTTGGGGCATGCAAAAATTATTTGAAAGAGAAACCCAATTCCGTGAGTCCCCCATTGTGTGAAAGAAAAATACAAAAAATATTTCTAGAAAGAGAGAAAATAATAGCGAGGCGCAGGGTTTCTCTAAGTGCATACCCTAGGGTTTCATCCTATGGTTCGGGAAGAGAGTTGCTGAGCTACGAGAGTCGTGATCCCACCAAAATTCCAAGAGTGCCTCCTCTACCTCTCTACTATGTCTACCAGTGATTTGAAGCATCCGTGAAGTCCGTAGATGAAGATCGAAGTCATTCGATCAAAACAACACCTAAAGTGCCAGGCTAGCACTCGCGGGGAGCCGATTAGGACCAAGAACCTCATGTGGACGATCCGTGGAGACCAGACATTTGTGTGGCTGCATCATGACCAATGAACCTTCTTGACGATGATCAGATCATGGTGATCAATTATCCGCAAAAAGGTATTGTGTTATGAACATATAGATGTAGTAAATAGTTTGCTGCATAGTTTTATTTTTCAGATTTATATGTATGCATGCATATTATGTTTAAATCCTTAGTATAGGATTTAATATTCTGATATGATCAGTAGGTAATTAATTAGATTAATTACTTTTTTCATTGTATTTTTGCTATTTTTAAAAATTTTTTTGAAAGTAGCACTGCTAATCTTGCACTATTTTTTCATTAAAAACCATTGGTCTGGGATGCCAAACTTACCTTAGAAACCAATCGATTTATTAGTTTTGATTTGGTCTGCCTAAAGACTCGGGCTCAACCACTGAGCCACGATTAGTATCCATTTGTTAGATCTATAGACTTTGATCAACTATAACTATTGAAGTGATCTATAGAAATGACCTAATCCTAATTAACTATTAATTAGATTTGATCAATTTTTTAACTAAGTCCATATTTAATCTAACCCTAGGTCTAACTCAGTTAAGGACTTGATCAAAGCTAGCCCATGTTTTATGAAATTATCTTAGAATCTTTAAATCACAAACCTAGATCCTAAACAATTACTTAATTCTCAATTAAGTTCAAAGCTTATGGGTTTAGGTTTATGGAACCTCAGAACTAATTTCTGACTTAATCATTTGAAATATTTTCAAATTGGTAAATAATTTATATTAAATCATATTCAATATATAATTTTAGATCTAATTTATTTTAATATTTTGATTATATCCTACATTTTTGAATCTAGAATTTTGCAGAAAGTAAATTCTTAATTTAAATTCTATAAAATAAATATATCACATACATTCTAAATTCAAAATAAAATTATATATCAACATATGCAATAAGAGGATCTACATCTAGACATAAAATACATCATATAGATCAGATCATAAACCATTAAAAATTAGATTTTAAATCTAAAAATAAATCATAAATTATTTTAGATCTTATCTAATATATTTATGATTTAAGTTATTTGAATCAGCACATACTAGGACAATCTCTCTACTATAAGGGATAAATCTTACAGCAGGACAACCTTATAATCAATATGTCCAATCTAATATTATTTAGATCTAATCTAAATAATCTAAAATAGATCTAATATCTATTTAATTTTTAATTTAAAATTAAAAAAATAAATTATAAAATTACTTAAATCATATCTAACTTATTCATGATTCAAGAATAGATCAGCACATACTAGGACAATCTCTCTACTGTAAGGGATAAACCTTACAGCAGGATAACCTTATAATCAGTATGTACGATCTATAGAGTTTTATTTTTAAATTTAATTTAATTTAAACATGATCATGTTATAAAAAAAATTAGATGCTCTAATATCACTATTGAAAAATATGGAGGGTTTCATGCATGAATTTCAAAATATTTTTGAAAAATAACATAGCGGAAGCTGTAAATTAAACCAATTAATCTACAAATATATGTAATCAAATTACTAAACCCTACATCTAGGACCTATAACATGTCATAATATATTTTAAATCTAAAAATAAAAGGATTTGGTATGGATCAAATCAATACCTTAGATCTAGAATGATTCTAGATCTTAAACCTAGATCGCATTTAGGTGAGAGAAGAGATCAAATCTCTTACCTTGCGTAGGTTGAAAACTCTGTGATTGATTTTTGTTATTTTTTTTGGATCCGCACATACGTCCAACCTCTATAGGTGATCCACATTAGGCTATAATAAAATCGAAGATTCGTTGAATGAAGATCCACTCAAAGTGCTAGCTTCTCACGAATCCCTCCGGATGGTTAATCTAAAATTTATTCTTTGGATCTGTCGGACACTCAAAGAGATGTAGAATATAAGGAGGAATAAGGAAGAAGTTCAACCTTTGGATCTTTCAAAAAATCTAAAATAAATACATATGAGAAAAATCCTAAGAGGAGATAAATCTTTTCTTTCAGGATGTCAAAGATTGATGTTCTGAAAACATCTTTATGCTAGGACAAGGGGAGACCTTCTCTCCTAGACTTTTTTTATGTTTTCAGATCTTTTTCCTTCTATTTTTTCTTATAGTAAAATCTCATAAAAATGTGGAGAAGAAGGATTCTCAAAGAAATTCTAAGAGAAGACCTTCTCTTTTCCTTCTCTCATCAATACATGATCAGATCATGTCCAAAAAAAATCACTATACCCTAACACTTTGGAGCATAGATCCCCATGCCCTCTTCCTCTCTCTCATTAGATTTTTATCATATAAACATGATAAAGAATAAATAGAGGATTAGAAATAAATTTCTAAAAGAAAATATTTTTTTTTCTTACCTTCCTCTCTTCAAGACATCAATAATTGATGGCTTAATGAGGTCTCTCCTTCATGAAACTTGGCGTCCAAAGTCTCCCATGGCTCCTCCTATTTTTCTTCTATTTTTTCATGACTTTTTTAGGTTTTACATGTCCTAAACCTGATAGGAGGTGTCCTCCCTTTTATGTATAGAAGACTAGGTTAAAACCTAGACTTAGAAGGAGACCAAGGAGGTGTTTTGGAGAATTGAGACTCTTTCAAAAGAAAACAAAATCAAACCACCTACCAAATTTGATCAAATTAAATTTTAATTAATCTCTTCAGATATTTGGTGTATGGAGAAGATCTTATTGGCATGGAGAACATCACATAAAGATCTAAAAATAAAATATGGGCATTGACTTTTATTGGCGCAAGGAAGGGGTGAGTCCCAGTCCAACTGGGACTCTTCTTGTTTGACTAGGTCAAAAGTATTTTGAACCTAATTTAAATCAAATTAATTACAACCTAATTATGGATGATCCTAGTCCAACAAAAAATTTAATTAAGTTAGGTTTAAATCATATTTAAATTTGATTTAAATCCTAACTCAATTAGAAATTTGGTGCACTCAAATCCTAGTCCAACTAAGAATTATTTTTTTCTTGTAATTGATTTATCCAATAAACTAATTAAACTTAATCTAATTTAGTTCAAACTAATTTTAATTAAATCTAATTTAATTAGACTTGATCTCAGCTCAAATGCTTAATCAAATTGAGCCAATTAGCAATCCAATTGCTAATCGATCCTCCTACAATACTTGCATTTGGTCAAACATCAATCGTATTGATAGTTTGACCTAGGAATGATTCTCAATCATCGATTAACCATCTGATTAGATTATAATCTCTAATATATATGATCCTATAGGTTTGAACCTAAATTGATAGTATAGAAACTAATTTCTGTACCAATCAAAATAATCATCTAGCAATGGTTTCTGACGTCCGAATAAGTCGAATATATGCAAAGTAACATTCTTAGAATCTTGGCCCATGGTTACTATATAATTCATCTCTTTGAGCAATAATGCTCAAGATATATGACTTCAAGTACACTGTCAACACTCATATAAGTCATCTTTATTGTGTCTCAAAATTTTATAAATTTCATGACTCCTCATGAAGATTACCCAGGCCTAGATTTTGGTAAATTGAAACACAATGAGTTATTTTCTTTCTAAAGTTAATCAGGAGTGGTCAATCCCATCTTGACTCATATACCAACTTCACAAGTACTTGACTATACCCAAAAATCTTTCGAACCTATATTAGAAATATAGGTAGTCCAGCACCAAAGTATAGTGAGTTGCTTGCAAGTTACCATGGTGATCTTAGATCAGAGGGATACTTATATCCATTGGTCTTAGCTAACCACTCTTGATAGTAGAGTGCTACATTGATCATGTTCAGTGCAGATGTACTTCTATATCTCACCTAGATGCCATATCGGTATCTCCATACCACTTGGTTATAAGGACAATCATTGCAAATGGCAACAACAATCTATACTCGATAAGTTATTGTCCTCATTAATAATTTATCATTTGATCATGAATAATTTAAGCACCATCCAATAAATCCTTCTTTATCAATTAATTATGGTTCTAAGGACTTCATCATAATTTAGGAGTTTGTTTAAGAAAGATAGAACTTTTATGATGAACCAACCAAATAAATATTATTATTAGATAATTCATATACTAATTTCAATCATCTATCATTTAGATGATTGACTTTAGGATACATTTTTCAACAAAAAAGGCTGTTGAAAGAGCCTCTCCTCCCTCGGATCTTAGATGATTGGAGGTCTTTGCTTTGCTCATGTTAGGACGAGATTCTTCTCTTATTTCTAATAGAGCAATGGGGGCACAAAAGGGCCATTGAAAGGACCTCTCCCCTCCTCTGGTCTTAGATAACCAGAGATCTTCATTTTACTCATGTTAGGATGAGGTTTTTCTCCTATTCCTAATAGGACAGTGGGGGCACAAAAGAGCCATTAAAAGGGCCTCTCCTCCCTTCGATCTTAGATAATTGATGGTCTTTATTTTGCATATGTTAGGATAAGATTCTCCTCCTATTCCTAATAGGACAGTGGGGGCATAAAAAGGCTGTTGAAAGGGCCTCTCCCTTCCTTCGATCTTAGATAATCGAAGGTCTTCATCTTTGTTCAGGAACGAAGTTCAGTTAAGTTATTTCCTATCATTATACAACTTTTCACCAAAGGACAGAGATATTGAAATGAAAAAACTTTATTAAGACAAGATTACTGATAATACATTCATAAGTTCTCCAAATTTCAGGATTGCAGGAGCGTTACCCCTCCGAGCTCCTTTAAGTAATAAGTTTTGGACTGGACAACTTCCTTAACTTCATACGGGCCTTTCTAATTTGGTGTGAGCTTTTCTTGATTCTGAGATTGTGAAACAACCACACGTCGGAGTACCAAGTCCTCCATTTTGAATACTTTGCCTCTCATCTTGGAGTTGTAGTAGCGGGCTACTTTCTACTTGTAGGTTGCCATCCAAACTTGAGCTTCTTTCTTTTTTCTTCCAACAAGTTGAGGTTAGCTCTAAGATCCTACGAGTTTCGCTACTCATTGAAAACCACAACTCATGCCGACAAAAGTTTAACTTCTACTAGAATGACTGCTTATGTTCTGAAGGCCAAGATAAATGGAGTCTCCCCACTTGGCAATCTTTAGATAGTTCGGTACACCGATAGTACATGATATAGTTCATCTATCGAAGTCTTCTTTGCTTTCTCAAGTCTTGCTTTGATACCTTGTAGCAAGATTTTGTTAGTTACCTCGGTCTCGCTGTTTGCCTATGGATGAGCTACTGATATGAAATGGTGGAAGATATTCATGTCTTCATCAAACTTGGTAAATTTTGTTCTAGCAAATTATCGCCTATTATCCATTATAAGGGTCCTAGGTAGGCCAAACCTGCAAATAATTGACTTTCAGATGAAGTTCTGTACTTTAGCTTCGATAATTTTTGCCAAGGGTTCAGCCTCAACTCACTTTATAAAGTAATCAATTGCTACTAGTAGGAACTTCCGTTGTCCAGATGCTATAGAAAAAGGTCTAAGTATGTCCATTTTCCATTATGCAATTGGCCATGGAGTGCTCAGAGGTGTAAGTTCGGAGGTCGGTTGTCTTTGAATATTTACATTTCTTTGACACTGATCACACTTCTTGATATATTCCATAGAATCATGGTATATTATTGGCCAATAGTAGCCCTGTCGAAGTAGCTTATAAGATAAGGACCTGGCCCCCAAATGACTTCCATAGATTTTTTCATGCACTTTCCATAGTGCAAAATCGGCCTTAGAGGATTGGAGACATTTTAAGAGTGGTAGAGAATATGATCTTTCACACAACTTGCTTTCATATAGATCACACCGGGAGGCCTGATTTCTTAATCTTCAAGTTTCTTTTGGATCATGGGGGAGAATTTCATCTTTGAGATAAGCAACTAGTGGGTCGATCCAACAGGGCTCATGGTTGACCTGCATAATGGACTGTTGCTTTTTCGAACTTGGATGTTTCAGGACTTCAAAGAAGACCTCCTTGGGTAGTTCAGTTGGGGCCAATATCACCAATTTAGAGAGAAGGTCAGCCCTAGTATTTTCTACTCTCAAAATCTGCTTGATGTTAAAATGGTTGAAGGATGGGGTCAGGCTCTTCACTTGCTCGAGATATTTCATCATGTTTTCCTCTCGAGCTTCATAATTACCACTAACTTATCCGACCATCAGTTGAAAATCACTGTAAACTTGGAGTAGATATGCTTTCAACTCTTTGGCTATCCTTAACTCCGTAATTAGATCTTCATATTTGACCTCATTATTTGTTGCAAGAAATTTAAAATGCAACGCGTATTCGGCAATGACTCCCTTTGGGTTTACTAAGATCAACCCAATGCCTACACCCAAAGCATTGGAGGAGCCATCCATATATACGACGCAAAAGCCTTCAAGAAGGTCTACTCTTTCTTTAGAGGAGCTTGGGTGCAGCCAAGGAACACTAATTTCATTCTGCTCATGTTCTGCCTCATCCGGGATAGTGCATTCTATTATGAAATCTGCCAATATTTGAGCTTTGATTGACGACCGAAGCTGAAAATTGACATCAAATTTAATAAGCTCAATTACCCATTTTATGATTCTTTCGGAGGCCTTTATTCGATGGGGAATGGCCTTGATTGGCTAATCAGTAAGGAGGATTATGGCATGCCCTTTAAAGTAAGATCAAAGTCTCTGAGCTACGATCAGTAGAGTATAAGTTAGTTTTTCTAACTTAGTGTACCTAATTTCGACGTCTCTCAAGACTCGACTTATGTAGTAGATTGGTCATTGCACTTTCGCATCTTCTTTGACTAAAACTGCTACAAGGACTGTCGGGGAGATCGCCAGATAAAAAAATTGCTCTTCTCCAGATTTGAGTTTTGCCAACAGGAGAGGCGAGCCGAGGTAATTAATGAGTTCTTCAAATGCCTGTTTGTTGATCTCATGATTGATTTTGATGATTGTCAAGCTTTGAGTATTTAAGTATTTAACCATGTGTTTCAAGAATGGATGTAGGTCTTTTCAAATTTTTAAGTTAAAATTATAATTTCATCAAGTTGGAGATCACAAAAAAGTAACAAGAAGCCAAATTATAATTTTATAAAATTAAAGAAAATCTATTTTGAAAGCTCAAGAATAAGCTTAGAAGATTTTTGATCTTTTAGAGGTAGTTTCATAATTTTTGGATGTATAAATTTAAAAAAAATCAAATTTTAACAAAAGGATCAACCCAAGGGACGAACCCTAAGTCATCCCCTTTTGAAATGGGCTACTCGGCATACTTCGCATGCAAACTGGGCTGACCTAGTCTAAGACTGAGCCGACCTAATCTCAATGGAAGCAAAAGACAGAAAGTGCAGAAAGCTAGTTTTTCAAGATTCAGGGGACTGAGCCGACCCAACTATAAATTGAGCCGATCCAATCAAAAATGGAGCCGACCTAGTGATCGTAACGACTAGTTTTTTGCAGCTTTTTCAAACAGTCATTTCTCCACTCCAATGGCTTTTTCAAAGCTTCCAATGGCTAGAACTAATCCTTAAGCTATCATAAAGAGTATAAAAGGCTAGAGAAATATTTGGAAAGAGAGATCAAGTGGATTGAAAGTAGAAATTATTCAAATTATGAGGTTCATTGAATATCTAAAAAAAAGAGAGAAAAGAGAGGACATTGTGCATCAAATTCAGAGAGCTTTCAAGTGTGATCATCCTCATTCATTCAAGCTTCCTCTTAATCTTCAAAGGAGAGAATACAAAACTTCAAGAGCCATCTTTCAGTCTCTCCATCAAACGTCAAAAAGAGTTCTTTTTTTTATTCTTTTGCTAAATTTTTATACTTATATTTTTGTTTCTTTACAAGTTTCTTTGGGGAAAAGAAACATGGGGTGTAGGTTGGTCCAAGCCAAAAATTAGATATTATAAAGGTTGTGGTTGGTGCTCCTAGGTTAAAACCAACCTTGTTGATAGTGAACCCAAGAAAACTATTGATGTAGAGTTGTAGTTGGTGAGCCCGGCAAAATCAATTGGGTTTATTTATGATCCTGGGTTAAAACAAATGCACTATAATCTAAAAATTATAGTAAAATTCTTAAAGAGTGCTTGGGGAGTGGACGTAGATATGGGATTGCACCGAACCATTATAAAATCTGTGTCTTTGTATTGTGGTTTTGCTTTCCTTACTTTTCTTATTTGCTTTACATATTTGCATTAGTTAGTTACTTTTAATTCCGCTGCTACACATTTCTTATTCACCATAAGCATTCAAATTTCTCTTAATTAGAATCACATATTTCTTTTAGAGTATAATTTTGTCAAAAATTTTATAAATCTAATTCATTCTCCCTTTTGGTTGGCCATATCTAGGCAATAAGTGGTATCAGAGTAGGTGCTCTGTTATTAATTATTGACCTAATAGTTAAGAGCTAAAGATCTTGGCAATCTAAAATAGAATATTTTTTTAATGAATGCCATTTTATAGATAGATCTTCACTTTTTAATAGCTCAAATTATGCCTATTAAAAAATTAGGATGAAAATTTTTATACAAGCACATAACTATAGTCTATGGAGGATCATAGTTGATGGCTCACACACCCCTAAAGTATTAAAAGAGCATGACAAAGAAATAATATAATTAAATGCTAAGGTCTTAAATATACTTTATTGTTCGTTAGATATAAATGAGTTCAATCTAATTTCTTCATGTATTTCAGCAAAACAAGTTTGAAAGAAATTAGAAATGACTTTTGAGGGAGCCAGTCAAAAAGAAGAACCAAGCTTCCAGGAGGATAATCAAGCCCATCCCAGCATATGCCTCATGGCACATGAGGATGAAAAAAAAAATAAAAAGAAGAAATAAAAGAAAAAAAAGTATTGATTAAGGGGGAGCAAAGCAAAGAAGAGAAGAATGAGAAAAAGGAGGAAGGTATAGTAAGTTGTTGCCTCATGACTCAAAATGATGAGGTGTATCATGAACACTTCTCTAAATTTACTTTTAATGAATTATATGAAGCCTTCAATGAGTTAATGGATGAACATAAGAAGGTAAGGCTACAAAATAAAGAACTTAAAATATTTAATCTTTGTTTGGCTAAATAAAAAGATAAGATTTTAAGTGAAAAGGAAGATTTTTTGAAAAATATGGAAAACATGGCTAAAGAAAAAGAAATTTTTTTGAAATAAATTAAAACTCTAACTAAGAAAAAGGATAATATAGTTAAATCTAAAAATTTTTTAGTTAAAGAAAAAAAAGATTTTTAAAATTTGAAAAATCTATGATTGAAGAAAATCTTAAGTTGAAAGAAGAACTCAATAAATTAAGATTTTTTGCTAAAAAAAAAGTAAATTTAAAAAATCTCTTTAGAGGAAAATGTCAAACTAAAGAAAGAGATTGAAAGCTTGAAGTCCATAATTGAAAAGTTTACAATTATGTCTCAAAAGCTTTAAGCCATTTTAAATGATCAAAGAGCTATTTTTGACAAACATGGAATTAGTTATGATTCAATAAGAAAATAAAAGTTTGACAAAAATACGCTCAACAAAGCTTCAACTAGAAATCATTCAATTAAGTACTTTAAATATAATAATGTTGGTTATAAAATTTTTAAATGCAATATTAAAAGAAATGGCCAAACTTATATCAAACAAATTTGGATTCTAAAAGGAACCATGAGCTCTAACCTTCATAGACCCAGGATGACATGGATACCAAAAATTAGTAAATATTTTTGCAGGCATACTAAGGATTCAATTGAATGAATTAAGAAAATACTTGTAGTTGGATGTCTTGGGAATGAACTTGGATGGATGATGATATTGGCAAAATTTAAACTTTCTTCACATCATGCAGACAATATTTATTGAAGTTATTTTGATTAATTTTATTATTTCTAAAGATCTATCAATATGGTTTTATATCCTTGCTTGAGATACTTTTCAATATTCTTATATATTGATATAATTGATTAATTTTGATGTATACTATGATTTGAATGCTTTGATTTTTAAAAAAAATCAATATGCTCTTCTTTATATATCATGTTATGAATAAAATATTTTCTTTTATCTTAAAAATTCAGCATGATATTTTAAGCATCTCCATATTAATTTTATAATTGATGAATTTAAATCAAAAGATGCCTAATTGGGTTTGAATGTTTTAATTGCTAAATCTATAAATTGAACAAATTTTGATAGTCTCCTATAAAATACTTAATTATCAAAATTCTTCAAAAAAAAAAATTATGTGACCTAAGTACTTGAAGATTAAACATTCAATCATAAAAGATCAAATGCTTAAAGTGTTAATTTGCATTGCATCTTAGTTTTATCTTCAGGATTTGAAACTTTGGGTTGAACCAAATCCCGTAGAACTATTATCTAGATTCTTCTTGATTTGATCATACTAGATTTGTTTGATTTTCATACCCCCCAATAGATTATTTTTTTTAATTTCCTAAATTTACTTGAATATCTTTCTTGATCATCAATTTGATTGACACTTTGTTCTTAAAAAAAAATTTATTGATGAACATTCTTATTTTGTTCCAATTGATTGAATTTAAAAATTGAATTAGAAAAATGCTCTCCTTGAATCTTTTGAAATTGATATCAAACAAAATATTTCAAGACTATTATCATTTATTTTTAAAGCTAAATATTTAAAATAAATTTCAATTTTAAATAATTGGTATCAGATTTTTTCATCTTGTACTCCATCTTTTGGTATAAAAAAAAGGAAGGGAGAAAAGAATGCTTTGTCTCAAATCTAAGTTTGCATAGCCATATTTTAATATGATAATGTTTGACATAAATTGCAAATGCTTGATACCTTTTCTGAATTTAATGTGTAATATTTCTTGAGAAAAAAATATATTTTTTTTAAACTTGAAAAGAAATCACTTATATTGCTTGATTTATTCATATTTGATTTAAGTATTTATATATTTTTTGACTTGTCAATTTATATGGTTGATTATTTGAAACTCAATATGCTTACTTTAAATATGTGCAATAGAGAAAAAAAATACTAAAAAAAAATTAATTTGATCTTAAAAGATTATGCCTTTATTTGTAAAAGTAAGGGAGAGAATTCATTTAAGATGAAGTAATTATTAAATTAGTATCAATCAAATTTAAAAATCTGAGCTTAAAAGTCAAATTAGTATTAGTTAAAGATTAATATGGTATCAATTAATGATGCTTAACTTGAAAGAAAAAGAGGGAGAATAAATTTAAAAATATCATGTGATGAATTTTATGGTATTTATTTTTGAAAATAGAAGGAGAGATATATTTTTTTTATTTGATCAAAAAAATTAATGAATTTATGATCTAAATTCTCTATTAATTATCTTATTTTGAGCCTTATTGATTTTAAACCTTCCACTAAATACTTTATAATCTTTTCAATTTGTGCTTTCATGTGTTTATTCAATTTAATTTATTTGATTTAAAGTGCTATCAGATAAATAAATTATTCTTCAATATTAAAAATTATTTAAAGTGGCATCATTAATATACTGATTTCACATTTTGATTTACATGATTATTTTTGATAACTGATTGAAGTTAAATTAAATTAAATATATATTCTTACTCTAAGAAATAAATTTCTAAACTTAATTTTGAAACTCATTGAAAATTTAAATTTGATACTAAATTTTTGATGTGTATTGCAAAATTCTTATGAATTATTTGTATTGAAGCAATTTTTACTCAAAGCAATAAATTTAAAAATATGACTATCATTTATCTTAATACTATTTATTTTACTTTATTCGATATATTTTCGATACATATCTTTTTCAAATTTAATTGACTAAAATTTTTTAAGAAAAAAAAAATTTAATATTAAAGTACATATTATACTTGATTTCATGGTTAAATCTTTTGAAAAGCTCTATTCCTCTTAAAGCTTAAAAGTATATATTTAAAAATCTGATTAAAAGATTATATTCATTTAAAAAGAAGGAGAGTCTATAATATTTAAATTCAAGCTAATTTTTGAAAAAAAAATTCATTCAAAAGGAGAGATGATTTTTTTGATTTGACTTTATGAATTTGATACATCAATCAATTTAATATCTTGATGTTGATTTTGATGATTTTTTTTTTTGTTCTTTCCCATGAGCTTTTTGATATTGTCAAAAAGGAGGAGAGGTATATTGAGTATATGCTTAAAGAATTAATACTTAAAAAACTCAATGAATTTCATACTTGAAATCTTAATACTCATTATTTTGAATTAAAATATTATTTTGATATGAGTATATAAATTATATCAAATATTAATTAGAGCTTTCATAAAGTGTGTATTTATGTTTATATATATTATCACTTCATGACTTATACTAGCCAATTTATTGAAACACATTAAATTATATTTTTATGCATATACTTAAAGTTTTACCATCATCAAAAAGGAGAAGATTATTGACCCCATGATTGATTTTGATGATTGTCAAACTTTGAGTGTTTAAGTATTTAACCATGTATTTCAAGAATGGATGTAGGTTTTTTCAGATTTTTAAGTTAAAATCATAATTTTATCAAGTTGGAGATCAAGAAAAAGTGATAAGGAACAAAATTATAATTTTATAAAATTAAATAAAATCTATTTTAGAAGCTTTAAGAATAAGCCTAGAAGATTTTTGATCTTTTAGAGATAGTCCCATAATTTTTGGATGCATAAATTAGAAGAAAATTAAGTTTTAGCAAAATGGTCAACCCAAGGGATGACTCCTAGGTCATCCCATTTCAAAATGGGCTGCTCAGCATGCTTGGCACACAAACTGGATCAACCCTATCTGAGACTAAGCTAACCTAGTCTCAATGGAAGTAAAAGATAGAAAGTGTGAAAAGCTAATTTTTCAAGACCTAGGAGATTGAGCCGACCCAGTGATCGTAATGGCTAGTTTTCTGTAGCTTTTTCAAATAGTTATTTCTCCACTCTAATAGCTTTTTCAAGGATTTCAATTGCTAGAGCTGATTCTCAAGCTATCATAAAGAGTATAAAAAGCTAGAGAAATATTTGGAAAGAGAGATCAAGTGGATTGAAAGTAGAAATCATTCAAATTATGAGGTTCATTAAATATCTAAAGTAAAAGAGAGAAAAGAGAGGACTTTGTGCATCAAATTCAGAGAACTTCCAAGTGTGATCATCCTCATTCATTCAAGCTTTCTCTCAGCCTTCAAGGGAGAGAATACAAAGCTTCAAGAGCTATCTTTCAGCCTCTCCATCAAACTTCAAAAAGAGTTCTTTTTCTTTTTTATTTTTGTACTAAATTTTTATACTTGCATTTTTGTTTCTTTACAAGTTTCTTTGGGGGAAAGAAACTTAGGATGTAGGTTGTGAAAAGCTAGTTTTTCAAGACCCAGAAGATTGAGCCGACCTAGTGATCGTAACGGCTAGTTTTCTACAGCTTTTTCAAATGATTATTTCTCCACTCTAATAGCTTTTTCAAGGCTTTCAATTGCTATAGCTGATTCTCAAGCTATCATAAATAGTATAATAGGCTAGAAAAATATTTAGAAAGAGAGATCAAGTGGATTGAAAGTAGAAATTATTCAAAATGTGAGGTTCATTAAATATCTAAAGTAAAAGAGAGAAAAGAGAGGACTTTGTGCATCAAATTCAGAGAGCTTCCAAGTGTGATCATCCTCATTCATTCAAGCTTTCTCTCAGCTTTCAAGAGAGAAAATACAAAGCTTCAAGAGCCATCTTTCAGCCTCTCTATCAAACTTCAAAAAAAGTTCTTTTTCTTTTTTATTTTTGTACTAAATTTTTATACTTGCATTTTTGTTTCTTTACAAGTTTTTTTGGGGAAAAGAAACTTAGGATGTAGGTTGATCCAAGCTAAAAATTGGATAGTGTAAAGGTTGTGGTTGGTACTCCTAGGTTAAAACCAATTGAATTGATAGTGAACCCAAGAAAACTATCAGTGTCGGGTTGTGATTGGTGAGCTCGGTAAAACCAACTGAGTTTGTTTATGAACTCAGGTTAAAACAAATGCACTATAATCTATGGATTATAGTGGAATTTTCAAGGAGTACTTAGGGAGTGGACATAGGCACTGGGTTTCACCGAACCACTATAAAATCTATGTGTTTGTATTATGGTTTTGCTTTCCTTGCTTTACATATTTGCATTAGTTAGTTGCTTTTAATTCCGCTGCTACACATTGCACATTCACCATAAGCATTCAAGTTTCTCTTAATTAGAAGCACATATTTATTTTAGTGTATAATTTGGCCAAAAAATTTATAAACCTAATTCACCCCACCCACCTCTTGGGTGGCCATACCTGGGCAACACTATTGATATTCAACGATCCAACAGAAGTTCTTTGGTTGTTTGAGGATCCAGAAGAAGGGCATGCATCGCTCAGCCAACCTCGAGATAAAGCGGTTCAGGGCTGCCACCTTTTCTGTTAAGCATTGAACTTCTTTTATTGATTTTAGGATAGTCATCTCTTGAATGACCTGAATCTTTTTTAGATTTATCTCAATTCCATGCCTCGATACCATGAAACCCGAAAACTTTTCTGAGATTACTCCAAAGGCGCACTTGATCGGGTTCAACTTCATCTTATATCTCTGGAGGCTGCTGAAGGTCTCCTCAAGGTTGGCTATATGATTTGTCAAAGACTAGCTCTTAACAAGCATATCGTCTACATAAACTTCGATGTTACGGTCGATCTACTCCTTAAATATCTTATTCATCAGGCACTGGTAGGTCGCTCTTGCATTTTTAAGTTCGAAGGACATAATCCTATAACAATAAAAACCATGGTCAATAATTAAAATAGTTTTCTCCTCATCTTTCAAAGCCATTTAGATTTGATTATAGCCGAAGAAGGCATCCATGAAGATGAGAAGCTCATGGCCCGAAGTTGCACCCACTAGCTAGTCAATTCTGGGCAGAAGGTAGCTTTCTTTTGGGCTGACCTTGTTCAACCTTTTGAAATCTATGTACATTCTCCATTTTTCATTTGCCTTCTTAACAAGAACCATGTTGGAGATCCAATTTGGATAGGAGACTTCTCGAATGAACCCAACCTTGAGGAGCTTGTCAACTTCTTCTGCAATTGCCTTTTGTCTCTCTGGGAAATAGCTGTGCATCTTTTCTTTCACTGATCGATGTTTGAGATCAACAGCCAGATGATGTTCCATAACTTCAGCATCAATTTTGGGCATGTCCACGGGGGCCTAAGAGAAAACATCTATGTTCTTTCGTAGAAACTCGACGTTGCTCTCACACCCCTCTCCCAGATTGGAGCCAATCTACACCGTGTGCTCTTTATTTTCATCATTCAAAGGAATTGAGATAAGATCCTCCATGGGTTCTCTCCGTTCTTCTTGTGAGCTCAGAAGTGGTGCTTTCAAGTCTTGAAAATATGAGAAGATAGGTCATGAAAAGACTGGAGTGAGTAGAAAGAGAAATCAGCTTGGATAGCAAAGTTCAAAAACTTAGCCAGCTCACCCTGAGACTGGGTTGGCTAAGTTGGAAACTTGGTCGGCTATGTCTTAGAAAAAAATCAAGATAGAAAGCAGTATTTTTGGACTATTGGCATGGTACATAATTGGATCGACTCAGTCTAAAACTGAGCCGACCTAGTCACAGGTTAGCCGGCTCAATCTTAAACTGATCCAGCTCAATTTTTGTGGGTCTATTTTGTGTACATGGATTATTTTGAATTTAGAAAGCTTTTCTATGAGCTTGGGCTTGATTCTTTTTTAAAGTATATATACTAAAAATAGGTCAAAATTGTATATGATGTTGAATTCATTGAAATAAAGCTCTTTTCTTCCAGAAATCTCTACTACTCTTCTTCTCTATTCCTTGAATTCATTGATTGTGCTTCTGCAATAGTCTCTAAGAAGTTCTTTCTTGTTGCTTGGCTGATCACCAGCAGCCATGTCGGTCCATGTATGGACTTAATTTTCACAATAATTAGTATCAGAGCAATGTTGTATGGAAGGAAGAAAGACACCTAGGATTTCTACATCCAGGATCTGTTGCACCAAGTTTTACCCTAAAAACTTTTTATTTGTTTCATGGTTATTTCTAGATTGAGGTGGAGATTTATTACATGGAGGAATGATGATACAGAAGGTTGAAAAGAAGATCTGGGACATTTAGATCTTCTTTGAAGGATAGTTTTGTTGGTGTGTGATCGTGAAAGGGTGTTAGGATTTTGTTCTTGACTTGTTTAAAGTCATGGAATCAAGTGGAGTCAAGGTGGATATTGAAAAGTTTGATGGCAAGGAAAACTTTACTTTGTGATAGCAAAAGATAATGAACTTATTGGTTCAGCAGAGGATCTATAAGATCTTGATAAGAAAAAGGCCAGAAAAGATCAGTGCTGAGGATTGAAAAGAGTTGGAAGAAATTGCTTTTAGCACAATCAAAATGTGTTTGGTCGATCAGGTGCTACCCGAGGTTTGCACGAAGACCACGGCAAAGGGGCTCTAGACGAGACTAAAGAACACATACATAGAAAAGAACATGACAAATAAGCTATGGTTGAAGAAACAACTGTATAGTCTGAGGATGCTCGAAGGTAGAGATCTTGTTGCACATATCCAAAGATTCAATCAGGTGTATTCTGAGGTGATGAGTTTGGATGTGAAGATTGACGAGGAAGATCAAACGTTGCTACTGCTTTGTTCTCTCCTAGGCTCGTATGATGGTCTTTATGGGAAGGAGACCTTAAACTATGAAGAAGTTATTGGTGTGCTCAGATCCAATGAGTAGAGAAAAAAGATCTACAAGGGAGATCCCAAGTCTGAGATCTTGGCTATGAATAAATGATAGAAAAAATCAAAGAAGAAGATAAGAGAAAAATCCAAAGATAGGTCAAAGTCTCGAGATTAGAGAAAGACATTGAAATATTATAAATGTCATCAGCTTGGACACCTAAGGAGAGATTATCCCCTTTTGAGATTAGAAAAAGGGAAGGCCAGCAAGAGTGATGATACAACTTTGGTGAACAGTGGAGAAGACCTGCTAGTTGTATCAAATAGGTCCATAGAGTGTGATACTATGTGGATATTGGATTTAGTATGCTCTCACCATTATACTTCTCATTGGGAGTGATTTTCTATCTACTAGAAGATCGATGGAGCAAGTGTCAGTCTTGGAGATGATCATCCATGTAGAGTAGTTGGAGTTGGCTCAATCAGGATGAGAATGTATGATTGGATCATTCATACATTATCAAATATCAAGCATGAATTTAATTTCTTTGGACTACTTGAAGGAGCAGGGTTATGCTTTTAGTAGCTAGGCTGGGAGTAGATATCTAAAAATTTTCAAAGAAGCTTTGATACTGATTAGAGATAGAAGACTGAGCAATAATCTTTATAGAATGGAAGACTCAGTGGTAAATGATAGTGCAGAGGTACTAGCAGTGGCATAGGAGGAATAGCTCTTATATCGACTGTGGTACTATTGGATGGATCATATGAGTGATCGAGGGCTCACTGAACTCAGCAGAAGAAGGATGATCCTAGTCCTAAAGAAAGAGGGCATAGATTTATGTGAGTCATGCATCTTTGGTAAACAACATAGGATAAAATTTGCCAAAAGTATCAAGCACAGTGAAGGAGTGCTAGATTTAGTGCACTTAGATGTGTGGGGATTAGCTCCTATATCAGCTAGAGATGGGGCAAAATATTTTATCACTTTCATTAATGATTTCTTAAGGAAGGTGTGGGTTGATCTGATTAGAGAAAAGTCAGAGATGTTTGTCCGATTCAAAGCCTAGAGAGCTGAAGTTGAGAAGAAGTCAGAAAGATAGGTGAAGTGTCTGAGATCGGATAATGGAGGAAAGTATACAAGCCTGAAGTTCAGGAGGTACTGTAAGAAAAATGGTATCAAATGTCATTACATAGTGAAGATGACTCTCCAGTAGAATGGTGTTGTGGAAAGAATAAACCAAACACTAATCGAGAAAGCATAGTGTTTAAGGCTGCAGACATCACTTCCAAAATTTTTTTGGGGTGATGCTTTAACTTTCTCTTATTTTCTTATGAATAGGATTTCCTCATCAAAAGCTGAATGGAGGCATTCCAGAGAAGGTCTAGAGTGGAAAAAAGGTGGAGCTTGGCCACCTGAAGGTCTTTGGTTGCACAGCCTATGCACATATGGAGGCAACCAAGAGAAGCAAGTTGGATCCTAAATCTCAAAAGATGATGTTCATAGGATATCCACAAGGAGTCAAGGGGTACTTGCTGTGGAATCCTAAAGCACAGAAGGTTGTGATCAGCAGGGATGTTATTTTTTATGAAAAGAGCATCTTAGAGAGGCCTAGGAGTATAGGAGCAACTAGAGAAATAAAGATGAATAGTGGTGGCCAGTCAGAGAATGATGGTATGTAGGTTACATCCACTTACAAGAGTGTTCCTGTTGAGGTGGAGCTGGGCAAAAAAGTTTTATCTTAGATTAAAAATCAGCATAGGGGCCAGCAGTTCAGATGGATGTGCAGGATCAGTCACAGATTTCAGGTAGAGATGTGCTAGTGGAAGTAGCTTTGCACAATCCCCAGCATACTGTTAGAAGGTTGGTCAGATATGGCATTGATGAGGTTATCTTCTATGCACTCATCATCACTAATAGAGATCCAAAGAACTATGCAAACCATGGAGAGTGAGGATCATGATTCATGGATGCAGACCATGATGGAGGAGATGGAATCACTGAATAAAAATCAGACATGGCAGCTAGTGGATCTTTTAAAAGGTGCTCAATCTATTGACTCAAAGTAGATGTTTACAAAAAAGAAAGCACCTTCAGAACAAGATGGAATCAGATTCAAGACAAGGCTAGTAGCAAAGAGATACTCACGAAGAAAAAAGATAGATTATACAGAAGTTTTCTCTCTTATAGTGCGTCATACATCTATTCAAATTTTGCTATCACTGGTGGCATAGTACAACATAGAGTTGGAACAGATGGATGTGAAGATGGCCTTCTTTCATGGCATATTGGAGGAAAGAATCTATATGAAGCAGCCGATAGTTTCATGAAGATTGAACAGGAGGTAAAGGTGTATTTATTGAAGAGATCACTGTATGGCCTGAAATAATTTTCTTGTCAGTGGTATCATAGATTTGATAGCTTTGTTTTGAGCCTAGGATTTGTCAGATGTAAACATGATAGTTGTGTCTACGTCAAGGATGTAGATTAGAAGGATACCCTGTACCTACTATTGTATGTTGATGATATGCTCATAGCCAGCAGGATTATGAAGGTTGTGAAAGGGCTGAAAAGGGCATTATCAGTTGAATTTGAGATGAAAGATCTAGGTCCAGTCCTAAAAATCCTTGGAATGGAGATTTGCAGAGATATATGCAAAGAAGTGCTCCATTTGTCATAAGAAGGATATATCCAAAAAGTTTTGAAAAGGTTTGGGATGGAAAAGGCCAAAGCTGTAGAGACACCATTGCCGAGCCATATGTCTCTCTCCAAGTATCAAAGCCTCCAATCAAAAGAAGAGAGAGAGTACATGGATGGAGTCTCTTATGCGAATGCTGTAGGCAGTGTGATGTACACTATGGTATACTGTAGATCAGATATAGCACATGCAATGAACACGGTTAGTAGATACATGGCTAACCCTGGAAAGGAACACTGAAAAGTATTGAAGTAGATATTGAGATATCTACAGGGAACAAGGGATTATGGTTTGGTGTTTGGTGGGCAGCCGAGAGGATTTAAAGATAGGGGTTTTGTGTCCTCCGGAAGGATTTGTAAATGCAAATTATGCAGGTGATCTTGATACAAAATAATATACTACTGGATGCCTCTTCTGCATGTATGCTGGATTGGTGTCTTGGAGATCAATCCTTCAATCAATCATGGCCTTGTCTACCATAGAGGCTGAGTATATTGGCATTACTGAGGCTACAAAGGAATCACTTTGGCTTAAGAGGCTGATTGTTGAGATGGGGATGGAGCAAAGCAAGATTAAACTATACAATGATAGTCAGAGTGCTTTGCTGCTTGCACAAAACCTAGTCTATCATGCGTGCACAAAGCATATAAATATGAGGTACCACAGGATCAAAGAGCTGATTGAAATAGGTGAAGTGAAACTAATGAAGGTCCATAAAAAGAAGAATCAGTCTGACGCACTCACGAAGGTACTCCCTAGAGATAGTTTTCAGATGTGTGTGGCATGGATGGATTTGCAAAAAAGAGATGAGTTCACAAAAACTTGGAAGCACCAAGATGGAGAATATGAGATCAGAAGTGGCACTCTCAACTTTTGGGAATATGAGAAGATAGGTCATGGAAAGACTAAAGTGAGCAGGAAGAGAAATCAGTCTGGATAGCAAAGTTTAGAAACTTAGTCGACTCACCCTGAGACTGGGTCAGCTAAGTTAAGAACTAGAATGGCTCAATCCAGGATTGGGTCGGCTATGTCTCAGAAAAAAATTCAGATAGAAAGTAGTATTTTCAGGCTATTGGCACGGTGCACAACCGGGTCGGCTCAATCTAAAATTAAGTCGACCCAGTCGTAGGTTTGCCGGCTCAGTCTTAAACTAAGCTAGTTCAATTTTCACAAGTCTGTTTTGTATACATGGATTATTTTGGATTTGGAGAGTTTTTCTATGAGCTTGGGCTTGATCCTTTTGTAAAGTATATATACTGAAAATAGGTCAAGGTTGTATATGATGCTGAATTCATTGAAATAAAGCTTTTTTCTTCTAGAAATCTCTACTACTCTTCTTCTTTCTCTATTCCTTGAATCCATTGATAGTGCTTTCTCAATAATCTCTAAGAAGTTCTTTCTTATTGCTTGGCTGATCACCAATGGCCATGCCAGTCCATGTGTGGAATTAATTTTCATCATACTTTTGTAAGGTCATCCCAGATGTCCAGCTCGTCAATCGGATAAGGGTCTGATTGTTTTCCTCTTTGCAAGGCAATCAAATAGCAATGTCTTGCCAAAGCTTGGTCTCTCCTGACTTCTCCGATCCCATAGTTTGTTGAAAACTTTATCTTCAAATAGTAGATCAATACTACTATCCAAAGTGCATTTAGACTAGGTCGGTCAAGAATTGCATTATAAGTAGATGGAGCTTTTACCACTAGAAAACTCACTTATGCCCTAGACTATCTTGGATATCGTCCTACAGCCACAGTTTACCCCTTCGACTAGCACTGCATCACCAATGAAGCCAACCAATGGAGAACTTATTGGTCCGAGCCGGTTATTAGGTATAGATATTTTAGAGAAAGCATCATAAAATAAGATATTGATTGAACTTTCATTATTGACAAGAACACAAAGTACATCATAGTCTATAATATTTAAAGTTATTACAACTACATCATTGTGCAGGAACTAAACTCCTTGTGCATCTTCCTCAGTAAAAGTGATGGGCTTCTCAGTTCTCTGCCTTTTAGCCAATCCCTCAGACCTGCTAGCCTCCTATCATCAAAGTTCCCTAGAGATGGTGTTGATGACATCAAGAGGTGGTCGATCTTCTTACTGCTCCTACCTCCTTGGTGGTTCTGATTGCGGTAGTGTCCTCGATCGTTCTTCTCTTGTCTTAAATTGATGTTGCAAGAATCGACCAAGTCGGCCCCTCCTAATGAGCTCCTCGATCTCATCTTGGAGCTGAATGTATTCTTCAGTATTGTGATCATGGTCATGATGGTAGAGGCAGTACTTGTTAGAATTGCGCTTGCCAGGATGAGTGCGCATCCTCTCAGGTCTCAATAGCTACTCCTTAATCTCCATTAGCACTTAGATTTTCGGAGCATTGAGGGGAGCATAGTTATGGAACCTTTTAGAAGAAGGGCTCCTTCATGCCCTTCCATCAGGGCTTCTTTGATGATGAGCTCGAGAAGTGGTTCGGGCTCACCTACTCTTAGAGGAAATTCAAGAGCACGGTCAAGCTTCATTCAGCTTCTCTTCAACTATGGGCTTGCTAGACTCGCTCGCTTGCCACTCTCTTACGGCTTTCTCATCCTTCATCTTGAAGGCTTCTTCAGCTCGAACATATCCTTCAGCCCGAGCTAGTAGAATAGCAAAATTCTTAGGATACTTCTTTTCTAGATAAAATAATAGGTCATTCTTCTAAAGACCACTTCACAGCATGGCAATGGATTGTCTAGTTGGACCTCCAGGTAGCAGCATTGAATGGGTTCACCCTCTGTATTAAAAATCAATCGACTCATGAATGTTAGATATATGTGCCCTAGAAGCCAGAATTGGCTGACACTTGTAATACACTTCTAGGGGCAAAATTATAATTTTGACTATAATTCAATAAAATGGGTTATTTTCTATCACATATGTGTATTTAGTGTCTGTGATACATCCTTTGAGTTAATGGTAATGATAATTCATATTTTCAAGAGTTGAAAATTTAAGACATGAATAATCATTATTAACTCATAAACAGCTCCCGACCATAGGATCATCACGAGGATGGTGATTGATCCGGAAGGTTGGTGTACAATCGCTTCTCTTTAGTAGATGAGTCTTGAGTCTACGGTGTGGAGACACCGGAGCGAGAGTACAGGTACTCGTTAGAGAACGAGGGCACTGAGCGTGACCACCTCGAGTAGTCATTAGGAAGTCTACCTTCTCGTCAATGACTGACTCGATGCTGCAGTAGTGTGTCTGGTTCTTTGACCTGAGATGCATCGGCAGTTCACCTTGAGGGTGTTATAGTTTGACTACACCATTACTCGGTCTCCTAGCCATATGGAACCCTGAGGTGTATGTTGGCTATAGCATGTTCATTGTAGGAACTGGATTGCATCAAGATGGAATCTATCTACCTCGGTGGTAGAGGAGTAGCCCTATGATGATCATGAGAATCAAGTCCAGAAATCCATGGCCATGGTAGAGTGAAATAATAGAAAGAGTTTCTATTTAGATTTTCACATTGGACTCGAATCGAATGATTACATCATATGACAGAGACTAGGGTTTGACGAGTTCACCTTAACCCTAATCTGATCGGGGCTCAAGATAGAAGAACTTGAATCACACAGGTAGCTGCACCAAGAGGTTCGCATTCAGCTCTGATGGGTTGCCACCATATACTGCTAGGTGTCACTGGTGGATTTTGGGAGCAATTAGAATGATTTAGATGATCGATCATTCTAGCTGTTCGAATCAGAAGAGTTCTGATCCATCGAAAGGAGTTTCGATGATGTCGATGATAGAGATCATGACATATCCCATTACCATACAGAACTGAACCTAACTGGGTCACACAAACAAGGGTTTGAATCTGGTGATCATCAATTGAACTGATCTAGTTCAATTGATCTGAATGAGATTCAATTAGGTTCAAGGAAATCGTGCTAGCACTCGATTGAACCTAACGTTCTTCTTTTACTATCATAAATAAGTTGTCCTGACTGAGCCAAAGGAGTTTGTGCTCAATCAGAGGCCTTCATATGGTCTGACTGGAGGTTGTCCAAGTCAGAAATAGGTTGTCTTATTTGTAAGACATTACCTGCCATTTTTGGTCACCTGCCATTTCTTGTTCTTTGACTTTGGTCAAAAGTCTACCTTTGACTGGTCAAACGTTGACCATTGACCCTTTGACTTTTGACCACATGTCATGCACCTATTGGAGAGCTGGTGGGGGCCTGTCCCCCTGCCAGAACCTGGCAAGGAGAAGGGCGCACGCCAAGGGTGGCGTGAGCCCAAGTTAGGAGGCGCCTAGGAGTCCTTGTTGGACAAGGACTCCACCTCCCTTTTGGATTCCAATTCAGAGTTCTACTAAGAATCCAGTTTGACTGGTCTTAGGCGCCCTCTAAGGAGGAATCCAGGGGTCTCTATTCCAACCAATCAGATTTAGATCTGATTTCACAAAGGGTTGTGATTGGTTGGAGAGGAAGAGGAGTTGGATCACAAGAGGTCTATAAATAAGACCCTGCGCCCAACCCTAATTCCTAAGTGAATTGAAATTGAGAAACCCCACGCCCCAAGGCTGCCTCTCCCCTCCTTCTCCATGCCATAGTCTCTTCTCCCCTTGCTCTCCACGTCCAAAAGGAGTTTTGGACTTAGGTTGGTGCGATTCAGATCAAGGAAAGGCGATCAAAAGCAAGAAGGCTGCGCTGCTGCAAAAGGACGACTGCAGATCTTCAAAAGAGTTTTGAAGATCCTCCAGATCAGATCCAGATCTGATTTTTGGAGGTGTGATAGAGAAGAAGAGGATCTCCAGATCCAACCCGAGTGGATACCGGTAGAGGCCAGGCGCTTGCGTGGCTAAGATCCAGAACCTTCCGCTGCAATCAGGATCATCTACAGGGTAATAGGATTACCCAAATCAGGTAAATTAAATTTGATTTAATTTATCTTATTTTATTTTATTTATTAAAATAATAAGAATCAGATCTGAAACATATCAAGATCTGATTGAGATCAAGAGAAAAATTTTTGAAATATATCTCTTGATCTGATCAGATCTGGAACGAACCTGGACCGGGAAATCAGGATTTCCCTTCAACTGGTATCAGAGCCATGGTTCTAAAATTGTTTAGATCTGATTTTAAATTTTATTTTAATTAGAAAATAAAGTGATTTTCAGATGTCACATGAGATGTGATCAGATCTGAAATCAGAAAAAATTAAAATTAAATGATTTGGATCTAAGAATTATGAAGATATGCATGACTAGTTCTAGAATAGAATAGTTCTATAGAATAGTTCTTGCATGTCTTTGATTTAATCTGATTAAATCATATTTTAGATCTTCTTATTTACTATTTTTTGATATTATAAGTGTTATAATAACATCTAAATAAATAGCAAATAAAAATTATTTAATTTTAAATATCATATGAGATATGATTGATGCATGTCTAGACTAGTTGTAGAATAGTTCTACATAATTGTCTAGATTAGAATTTATTTTGATTAGATCAATTTAAATCTAATTTTTTAGATTATTATGAGATAATTTAGATCTGAAAACATGCATGATTGATACATGAGATGTATGCAAAATATGCCATGATTAGATCTAATTTGTATATGAGATATATGATATAGATCTGATAACTGTTTTGTAGTATTTACATGTTCCTGATTAAGGCGTTCCTCTTGGCCGTCCGGTCATAAGAACGAAGAAGGGTTTAAAGGCCCTCTCTTCCCATTCGATGGGGTGTTCTTATGATGTGTAGGGGTGCTGCGTGTTCGTCCTTAATCAGAAACCCAAAACTTACTTTCTGCAAAACCCTAGATCCTGAAACCCTAGGATTTATTGTGCATATTTTGTTTATGAACCCTACTTAATTAAGAATTAAGTTTATGGAATATTAATTAGGTCTAAAATTGAGAATTTCAGATCTAAGACATATTCATAATACTGGGTTCGGGCTTGGGTAGCTCAATTAGGTCTAAGCGGTTGATCAAACCGAATCAAGAGTTGGTTAGATGGGATCAACAATGCTTAAATTGACCAGCCTAATAGGATTAAGTCTGGGTCAAGATCGAGTCACGATCAAGCAAGACCTAATTAGGCTCAGAGGTTAGAGTCTGGATTGTAGGCTAACCCAATTGGTTCTGACTCAACAATTTGGTGTCTAAGGTAAGTTTGGCACAGACGACCGACTGGTTTTTAATTGGAAGCTACTCGACCTGAATGCGTTCTTGTACGAGTTAATGGCATATTCCTTCCACCGGTCTCACTTACCTGGCCATATCTGTTGACACAGTTCTGATCTGAGGTGGTCAATAATCCGAGCTAACCCATGCCACTAGGTTAGTCATAATTGTTATGACTAAGCCAAGTCTAGTTTAATGAGACCTGAATCAATTCTCCCTAAGAAAAGATTAAGTCTGAGGTCTTCCACCATTGTAGATGTGCGGGCCCTTCCCGGGGTTGATTGTTCTCGGCTGGATACAGTGGCTCAGTTGCACCGGGAAGATGCAACCATGTCTATTAGGCATTGGATGCTATGGGCTGGAGGATGAGTTGGGCTCAATATTTCCGGATACGGTGAGAGACCTCAATTAGGAACCCAGTCTATGCAAATGGTGGGTCTGACTTAACTAAGGAGTGGATCAATATTTCGGATACGGTGAGATTCATGAATTAGAGACCAAGTTTGGGTGCACCATGATTAGAGAATCATTGAACAAGAGTTGTTCACTCATTGGCTAACCCATCACCAATAACTGTTAGGTGAGGTGATGAGTCAGTTGGTGAGACCGCACCACCCACTAGAAATCATTCAATCGTGGAGATTTTCGCATCTCTACAGAGGGAGTGTAGGGATCCGAGAAAATAGTGGGAGCTAATTTGTTTAAAAATAAAATCCCTAAACAAATTGGTCAAGTCAAAATTACAGTATCTAACTAGAATCTTTGACTCTCTACAGGAAAATGTCTGCGTCCAACCCACTGGCACGTATCCTAGACACACATAGACTGACTGGACCCAATTATAAAGATTGGCTCAGGAACTACAAAATTATTTTGGGTTCAGAGAAGTTAACACATGTTTTGGACCAGGACCCTCCCACCTTACCAGCTCGTCCATCCACTGAACAGAGAGCGTCTCTGGAAAAATGGATTGACGAAGACAATAAGGCCAGATACTACATGTTGGGCTCGATGTCTGATGAGCTCCAGCGCCAACATGAAGATATCGGGACTGCTCGCCAAATGTTGGCTCACCTGCAGGAGATGTTTGGTGAACAGAGTCGCGCAGCCAAATATCAAGTCACGAAATGACTTTTTAAGGCTAAGATGCGTGATGGGCAGTCAGTCCAAGATCACTGTCTGACAATGATCAAGGACATGGAAGAGCTTGAGAAGCTCGGTGTGAAGTTGGACTTGGACCTGCAGAACGATATTATTCTGCAATCCTTGACTGATGCATATGGGCAATTCATCATGAATTACCACATGCATAAACTTCAAAATTCCTTGGCCGAGTTAATGAATATGCTGGTTACCGCTGAGCTTTCTATGAAAGGTTCTAAAGGCTCAGTTCTTGCTATGGAACGGACTTCTTCCAAAAGAAAGTCTTATGGAAAGAAAAAGAAGTCTGTGAAAAAGCAAAAGGTGGAAGGATCAAAGAAGAAGAAGGCAGAACCGAAGAAGAAGAAGGTCGATGGCAAAGGAAAGTGTTTCCATTGCAACAGCGACGAGGCCATTGGAAGCGGAACTGTTACCTGGCCACCCCATTGGAAGCGGAACTGTTTCTTCTGCATCCAGTTGGGTGCTACTCTTAGTGCTCCTGGCCACAGTAGCCTGAAGAATCAAGCAAAGGATTAGGTCATCTGGTTTCTTAGTTTTAAAAGGTTATTATGTGCTAAGGACCATTGTAACACCTTCTTTCTTTATGAAAGAAATAAAATTTAACATTCTTGTTAATGGTCTTTATCAGTTGCATATTGATGTACCTGTTTTAACTATCGAGCAAAACGTGAATGCCAAACGACCTAGGGATAGTCCAAACGACAGATATCTATGGCACCTGAGATTAGGTCATATAGCAGAAGATAGGATTAACAAATTGGAGAAAAATGGGCTATTGAGTCCATTGACTTTTGAGTCATATCCAACTTGTGAATCTTGTCTTCAAGGCAAAATGACTAAACTCCCTTTTGTTGGACATGGGGAGAGGGCCACAGATCTCCTTGCCCTAGTACATACTGATGTGTGCGGCCCATTTCGATGTGCCGGCTAGAGGCAATTTTGTCTACTTCATTACCTTTACCGATGATCTGTCTAGGTATGGGTATGTGTATCTTATGAGACACAAGTCTGAAGCTTTTGAAAAGTTCAAAGAATTCAGACATGAAGTAGAAAAACAAACTGGAAAACCCATTAAGGTTCTTCGATCAGATCGAGGAGGTGAATACCTTAGCCGGGAATTCCTAGACTATCTTAAGGAAAATGGCATAGTCTCTCAATGGACTCCACCAGGAACACCTCAACTCAACGGGGTTTCAGAACGGAGAAATCGGACTCTATTGGATATGGTTCGATCCATGATGAGCTTCACAGACCTCCCTGATTTTCTTTGGGGACATTCATTATTAACTTCAATCTATTCTACTGAATAGGGTTCCCTCTAAAACCGTTCCTACCACACCGTATGAGATATGGCACGGTAAGAAACCAAGTCTGAGTCATCTCAGAATTTGGGGTTGTCCGGCTTCATGTCAAAAGACAACAAGCGGACAAGTTAGAGTTTAGGTCCTTTAGAGCTCGATTCATAGGATATCCTAAAGAGTCATTAGGATACTATTTCTACATTCCAGAAGACCACAATGTGATTGTGAGTCGACATGCCATATTTCTTGAAAAATAGTTTATTCAAGATAGCGGCATTGGAAAGCAGATTAAGCTTGATGAGAAAGTCTCACAAGCAGAACGAGCTAAGGACCAAGTGGAACCAAATCAGGTTGAGCCAATAAGAACACTACCTCCTCCACCTCGTAGATCGGAAAGAGTTTTCCCGTCCCCCTGAAAGATACTTAGGTATTATTTCAGAGGATGTAGAGGAAATGTTCCTCATAGGTAATGGTGCTCATGGTGATGATCCCAAAACCTACAACGAGGCGATATCAGATATCGACTCCGAGAAATGGCTTGAGGCAATGAAGTCAGAAGATTCGACTCGATGCACTCAAACCAAGTCTGGACCTTGGTAGATCCACCAGAAGGTATAGTACCTATTGGGTGTAAATGGATCTTCAAGAGAAAGATTGGTGCAGATGGGAATGTGGAGACATTCAAGGCTAGACTAGTGGCAAAAGGTTATAGTCAACGCGAAGGCATTGACTATCAGGATACCTTTTCCCCAGTAGCTATGCTAAAATCCATCCGCACATTGCTTGCCTGTTGCAGCCTATTTCGATTATGAAATATGGCAAATGGACGTGAAAACGGCATTCCTAAATGGATATCTTGAGGAAGATATCTATATGGAACAGCCGCTAGATTTCACATCCAGTGATACTGATCACAAGGTTTGCAAGCTGCAAAGGTCCATATATGGACTTAAGCAAGCATCTCGGAGCTGGAACACTCTTTCAATGATGTGATCAAAAAGTTTGGTTTCATCAAAAATGAAGAGGAACCATGTGTTTTCAAAAGGGTCAGTGGGAGCGCTGTTGTCTTCCTCGTATTGTACGTGGATGACATCCTCCTTATTGGGAATGATATTCCCATGTTGACATCAGTCAAGATGTGGTTGTCCAAGGAATTCTCCATGAAAGACCTAGGTGAAGCATCCTTTATTCTAGGAATTAAGGTCTATAGGGATAGACCGAATAGGATGCTAGGACTTTCACAGAAGATGTACATAGAGGAAGTACTAAAGAGGTTTAGTATGGAAAACTCTAAGAGGGGATTAATACCCTTCAGACATGGTATTCATCTTTCCAAGAAGATGTGCCCCTAGCACACCTGAGGAAATAGAACGCATGAGCAAGATCCCTTATGCTTCTGCAATAGGGAGCCTCATGTATGCCATGCTATGTACACGACCTGATATAGCCCATGCTGTGAGTGTCACAAGCAGATATCAGTCAAATCCAGGTGAAGAACACTGGACTTCTGTGAAATGTATCCTTAAGTACTTGAGAAGAACTAAGGATATGATGTTGGTCTTTGGTAATGGAGAACTCCAAGTCCAGGGATACACAGACTCGGATTTCATGTCCGATATAGATGATCGAAAGTCGACATCTGGAGTCTGTTTGTGTGCAATGGTGGAGCTGTCAGCTGGAAGAGTTCCAAGCAAACTGTGATAGCAGATTCCACCATGGAAGCAGAATATATCGCTGCATCAGAGGCTGCAAAGGAAGCATTCTGGTACAAGAAGTTTGCTGCAGAAATTGGAGTAATGCCATCAGATGCCATTCCTCTTTACTGCGACAACAATGGCGCCATAGCCCTTGCTAAGGAGCCGAGGTCTCACCAGAAGTCCAAGCACATTGAGCGGCGATATCATCTCATCCGCGATTACCTTGAGAAAGGTTACGTTGAGGTCAAGAGAGTCAACTCCACAGATAATGTGGCAGACCCACTTACAAAGCCGTTGGGCCAGCAGAAGATCGAAGCCCACCTTGAGAAGATGGGACTTAGACTTGTAGCCAATTGGCTTTAGGACAAGTGGGAGATTGTTAGATATATGTGCCCTAGAAGCCAGAATTGGCTGACACTTGTAATACACTTCTAGGGGCAAAATTATAATTTTGACTATAATTAATAAAATGGGTTATTTTCTATCACATATGTGTATTTAGTGTCTGTGATACATCCTTTGAGTTAATGGTAATGATAATTCATATTTTCAAGAGTTGAAAATTTAAGACATGAATAATCATTATTAACTCATAAAACAGCTCCCGACCATAGGATCATCACGAGGATGGTGATTGATCCGGAAGGTTGGTGTACAATCGCTTCTCTTTAGTAGATGAGTCTTGAGTCTACGGTGTGGAGACACCGGAGCGAGAGTACAGGTACTCGTTAGAGAACGAGGGCACTGAGCGTGACCACCTCGAGTAGTCATTAGGAAGTCTACCTTCTCGTCAATGACTGACTCGATGCTGCAGTAGTGTGTCTGGTTCTTTGACCTGAGATGCATCGGCAGTTCACCTTGAGGGTGTTATAGTTTGACTACACCATTACTCGGTCTCCTAGCCATATGGAACCCTGAGGTGTATGTTGGCTATAGCATGTTCATTGTAGGAACTGGATTGCATCAAGATGGGAATCTATCTACCTCGGTGGTAGAGGAGCAGCCCTATGATGATCATGAGAATCAAGTCCAGAAAGCCCATGGCCATGGTAGAGTGAAATAATAGAAAGAGTTTCTATTTAGATTTTCACATTGGACTCGAATCGAATGATTACATCATATGACAGAGACTAGGGTTTGACGAGTTCACCTTAACCCTAATCTGATCGGGGCTCAAGATAGAAGAACTTAATCACACAGGTAGCTGCACCAAGAGGTTCGCATTCAGCTCTGATGGGTTGCCACCATATACTGCTAGGTGTCACTGGTGGATTTTGGGAGCAATTAGAATGATTTAGATGATCGATCATTCTAGCTGTTCGAATCAGAAGAGTTCTGATCCATCGAAAGGAGTTTCGATGATGTCGATGATAGAGATCATGACATATCCCATTACCATACAGAACTGAACCTAACTGGGTCACACAAACAAGGGTTTGAATCTGGTGATCATCAATTGAACTGATCTAGTTCAATTGATCTGAATGAGATTCAATTAGGTTCAAGGAAATCGTGCTAGCACTCGATTGAACCTAACGTTCTTCTTTTACTATCATAAATAAGTTGTCCTGACTGAGCCAAAGGAGTTTGTGCTCAATCAGAGGCCTTCATATGGTCTGACTGGAGGTTGTCCAAGTCAGAATAGGTTGTCTTATTTTGTAAGACATTACCTGCCATTTTTGGTCACCTGCCATTTCTTGTTCTTTGACTTTGGTCAAAAGTCTACCTTTGACTGGTCAAACGTTGACCATTGACCCTTTGACTTTTGACCACATGTCATGCACCTATTGGAGAGCTGGTGGGGGCCTGTCCCCCTGCCAGAACCTGGCAAGGAGAAGGGCGCACGCCAAGGGTGGCGTGAGCCCAAGTAGGAGGCGCCTAGGAGTCCTTGTTGGACAAGGACTCCACCTCCCTTTTGGATTCCAATCAGAGTTCTACTAAGAATCCAGTTTGACTGGTCTTAGGCGCCCTCTAAGGAGGAATCCAGGGGTCTCTATTCCAACCAATCAGATTTAGATCTGATTTCACAAAGGGTTGTGATTGGTTGAGAGGAAGAGGAGTTGGATCACAAGAGGTCTATAAATAAGACCCTGCGCCCAACCCTAATTCATTCTAAGTGAATGCAATTGAGAAACCCCACGCCCCAAGGCTGCCTCTCCCCTCCTTCTCCATGCCATAGTCTCTTCTCCCCTTGCTCTCCACGTCCAAAAGGAGTTTTGGACTTAGGTTGGTGCGATTCAGATCAAGGAAAGGCGATCAAAAGCAAGAAGGCTGCGCTGCTGCAAAAGGACGACTGCAGATCTTCAAAAGAGTTTTGAAGATCCTCCAGATCAGATCCAGATCTGATTTTTGGAGGTGTGATAGAGAAGAAGAGGATCTCCAGATCCAACCTGAGTGGATACCGATAGAGGCCAGGCGCTTGCGTGGCTAAGATCCAGAACCTTCCGCTGCAATCAGGATCATCTACAGGGTAATAGGATTACCCAAATCAGGTAAATTAAATTTGATTTAATTTATCTTATTTTATTTTATTTATTAAAATAATAATAATCAGATCTGAAACTTATCAAGATCTGATTGAGATCAAGAGAAAATTTTTGAAATATATCTCTTGATCTAATCAGATCTGGACGAACCTGGACCGGGAAATCAGGATTTTCCTTCATGAACCGCAAATTGATGACTCATCAGATCGAAGAAGAAGATCGTATCCAGCTTCAGCATCGAGTACTAGTTTCTTGCTACTTCTTTCAGAGTGGATGGGAAGGCTCGGTACAAGATAGCATTGGTGTGCCATGGAGCAGCATCATAGTCCGAAAGGCTTTTACGTGGTCGACTGGATCAGTGGTCCCGTCATAGCTCTTGAATTAGGAAAGCTTGAAGTTCGATGGGATTGACTACTACATGATTCATTAAGAGAAAGGAGGGTCAGTGCAGATGTTGTCGTGGTGAGCCAGGGTGGCGTGGCGGAGCTCTTCAATCCACTGGTCTATGTCCTGCAGCTTTTGATCAAGAGCATCACCTCGATCATGGATCTTAGAGGATTTTTGATTGTAGATGGGGAAGGTCTCCTCTAGAGAAGAATCATGGTCTGAGCAGGGATCCTCTGCCTTTCATTTCTCCTTCCTAGGGGTGTCAGGTCTACTAACCCAAGTATGACTCCTCGGGATTGGTTCTTGGAACTCCGACAGGGATTTTTCCAACTGGACTACCGCTAGGGGTCACTACATGGCTTGCACCATTTCGGTGAGGCCTCGAACCTAATACACCAATAGGTTGAACTGCTCTAGATCGACCATTGCCATCAGAGGAAGGGGTGGAGATGCCAGTGATGGTGTTGAAGCAAGCAGATTTAGCTCAGATCTAGCGACAGAGGCAGTGGATCACCAGATGGTTGTCTTCTTAGGAGGCATTCCCTGAAGTGAACGAGATCAAATAGAGATGGATTTTGAAGGATCAAAAAGAGAAGGTAAGCAAAATCGACTAAGCACTCCTTTTAGAATAAGGGCTCAAAGTCTCTTTCTCTAGCACCAATCTTGTTGGTGCAGAATCTAGTTAATGTTGGAACAGGGCTGAAGTTGGAGAAGATGAGGTCACCGTCGAAAATCTGCAAAACAGAAGTTTTGATCGGAGTTGGGGGTGGTGGCTCTGGTGGAACTCTCTGATGATCAAGTCAGCTCTTCTGGCCAACAGAAATAGAGTGCTTAGGAAATTTAGAGGCAGGGTAATGGGGACGAGAATGGAAGCTCGAAAAAAAATGTATCTAGAAGGTTTCTTTTATAGATTGAGTCTATAACAAACTGATGGTAATAGCCATAATTATCTAGTAGTGGGCCGTTCGAGGCCATGTGGACTTTATTGTCGTAGGTGTTGTCCGTTATCATGATGTGCCAGTCGAGAGTGGTATCCTTTATCATGACTTGCCGATCCATTGAGATTTAATAGTTGAAGTTTGGAGGGAGCAGTCATTGGCAGTGAAGAACTTCGAGTTATAATATTTCTAGAGAAGTTTGGACTCCTTTTAAGGTTGCCCATATGTGAGTTTGCTTGTACTGAGCTGGTGGCCGAATTTATGTGGACGATGAGGTCCTTCTGAGTGGCCGAAAGAAGGTTGATCAGAAGAAGGTTGACCAAAGGGAGCTTGCTCTGACTAGGAGGGAATCTGACTAGGGAAGGTCATCCAAAAGGAGGACGATCAGTGGAGATCGTCTGGATGGAATCTAATTGGATGAGTCTGAAAGGAGTCCGGCTTGGAGGATATAGTAGCTCAAAAGAGGTTTGGATGTCTCCAAGATTATCTATGCGTTGACTGGTATTTGCAAAACTAAGGATTGATGCCGAGGTCCTTTTGCTTGCACATCCAAGGTTCTTGGTGCGATAATCCAAAGACCCGCCACTCACCATATATTGCAGAAGTCCATTTGGGGTGTAGCTCTGTAGATCAAGATCGAACAACCTAGAAAAATTCTAGTTAGGGAGGAGTTCAACCAGCTTCAGGGTCGGCCAGGCCATATTGCATTGGGACCGAATACTTAATTGCTTAGAGGGCTATCATCACTATTCAAGCTCGTCTGGGTGAAACCCACAACACCTTGTAGGTTTTGAAGTCTTCTAAAAAAGCTGGCGATCAGAATCGAGGAAGTCGGCTTGCAAGTCTAAGTCAGAGATCTACGGCCTTGGCGCTAAGCATGGATTCTTCACTGATTGAAGTCGATCATGGTTGTTGTCGTCGGATGAGGTCACCTCAAGACTTGGCGCTCTATCGGACTTCAGTAGGTGAGAGTTTATCCCTAACAAAAACTATTCAATTTGTTCATGTGATAGTTCATGATAAATTGAGAAAATAATTCTAGAAGTAATTGCAGGATTAGATCCTGACTCAACTTCCCATCCATTACAAAATCTAATTAACCTAATTGAGTGATCAGGTCAATTACCATCAATACATGGTCTTGTATAGATGAACCTTCTACTATCCTGATACCAAATAAATGCTTAGATACCTCATATCTAGCAGTTCTACTTTGGTCTCCATAAAGCTCTTTTAAATTGAGCAATATGGACTGAGTGTCCATGCCATCATACTGCCTCTATAACTCATTACTCATAGAGGCTAGTATGATACATTTGATAGTAAATGAATCATTTTGTCATATCTTTTATGTGGCTTTTTCTTCCCTATGGCATCTTCCCCTACTGGCTCAAGATTAGGGGCATCAAGGATTTAAGAGAGCTTTTCTTGATTGAGTACAATCTTTAGATTCCTTAACCAGTCCACATAATTGAAATTAGTCAACTTATTTGAATCCAGTATACCATACAGTGAATGTGAAGAAGCCATATAGAATTTAATCTATATAATAAAGAACATTATATAAGCAAACAACTTATGATGACATACAAAATTAAATTAGGACTTTAATTTAATTATGTCTTCTACTACTTTTTTGGACATCATAGCCCTCTTATATGATGATCGAGAAAGTCTAATTAGTTTTCTTACTAGGATTGAGACCCTAATTTCTTATAAAAAAGGTCTTGTAGTTGCATAACAAATCTTTTACAAGTTTATGTTGGAAAATGTGTCCCAAAGCCAATCATTAGCTTGTTTATGGTTGAGCTATATTGTATCTATAATTGATTCATTAATAAATAAAATATATTTTTGATATTTTTTATCATAAAGTATTCATCTTTCAACGAACTTCATTATTGTGATGAAGTTCTTAGAACTATTTAGCTTCGATAAAGAGAGGATTTATCGATTAGTCCTTAAATCTATTCACGACCAAATGATAGGCTGTTAATTAGAACGACAGCATCTATCGAGCATAGATCGCTATATGCCATATAGGTTGGTTATCCTCTTAACCAAGGAGTATGGAGATACTGGTATGATATACAAGTTAGATGTATAGGTACATCATCATTAAACGTGATCAACTCCAGAGCATTTTGCTATCGAGAATATCTCTGATGGGATATACGTATAAGTATCCCTTAGACCTAAGATCGCCTCAGTGACTTGCAAGCAACTCACTATGCTTTGGTACTGAACTAACTAAATTTCTAATTCAGTTACAAAAGGCTTCTAGACACAGTCAAGTACTTACGAAGTCAGAGTGTGATCAAGATGAAATTGACCACTTCAAGAGTTGGAGAAAAATGTATCACTATATTTCAATATAGAAAAATCTTGGCCAGGGTAATCCATCAGATGGATTTAATATTTTAAAATACAATGTGGACAATCTTATCAAAGTTGATAGTTGAACTCTAAGGTGCCCTACAAGCATTTTGGTCAAGTGGATGAATTATCTAGAAACTATATCTGCATGTGTTTTAAGGATGTTGTTCTACACATTCGATCTATCCGACCATCGGATATCGTTGCTAGATGGTTACTTCGATTGGTATAAAAATTTATTCCTGTATTATTGGCTTAGATTTGGACCTATGAGGTCATATACATTAGAGCTCATGATCTAATCGGATGGTTGATCAACAATTAAGAATTATTCAAGGATTAAATGATCAATACGATTGGTATTTAACCTAGTGTAAGTGTTGAAGGAGGATCAATTAATAATTAGATTGGTAATTGACTTAATTTGATTAAGCCAGAGGATTGAGATTAAGTTTAATTAAATATAATTTAATTAGATTTAGTTGGGCTTGATTGGATCAAGTCCAATTGGTTTATTGGATAAGCCAAGTGCAAGAAAGAACTAGTCCTAGTTCAACTAGGACTTGGATCAACTCAATTTTTGAATTTGATTAAAAAATTAAATCAAAATTAAATCTAATTTAATTAAATTTTTAATTGAATTAGATTCTAATTTAATTAAGTTAATTTACTTCTGATTTGATTTGGTTTAAGAAACTATGTATGACTAAGTCAAAATAGGAATCCTAGTATGACTAGGATTCATACTAGGATTCCCTATCCTTGCACCACCTTAGTCCCAACGCCCACCCTTCATGCCCCCCCCCCTTTGATTTTGCATGAATTCTCCATGCCCAAGAGAAGCCCACCACATCCCAAAGTCATTCTCTTTCTTTCTTACATGATAAATTAAGTGTAGACCAAGTCAAAGTAGAAATTGGTTTTGATTTCAAATTCTATAAGATAGAATTTTAGGAAACCAAAACTCTTCCTATAGTGCACCGATTCCATCCAAATTTTTTTTGGAATTTTCATGGATTTTAAAGAGATTTTTGTATGACAAAACCTGATGATCAATAGTAGAAAAGAAGGAGGAGGCAACCAAGCATTAGGCACCCCAAATCATGCCTTAATTGTACCTTCCTTGCTAGATATTTGACCTAGAGAAGGAGTGGTCCATATCTCTCTATTTAAAATAAATTTTGGGCTGATTTTCTTGTGAATTCTAGGTATTTGAGAGGGCTCTTGGGCATGGAAAAATTAAGGAAAAATTTATCTAGGGTGTGGGAATTTTAAAGATATTAATCAAGGTGTCTAAGTGAGAGAATAAAGAAGAAGAAGAGGGTCTTCTTCTAAGATTTTGTTCTACACCTCTTCCTCCGTTATTTGTGAGCTTTTGAGAGAAGTCTCAGCATCACATATCATCTTTCTTAATTTTTGAAAATTGAAGAGTCCATGTTTCGAAGAAGAAAGATCCAGATTAATCATCAAAGAAGGATCAGCATAGTTCTAGCAAACTGTGCTGATTTTTGGATAACGGACTTCTGATCAGTGTTCGTGGGCTCGTGTGGACATCTTTTAGAGGCCGAACATGTGTGTAGCTTACAATATCATCCTCAAGCTTGGATCAGTAAGTTAAAATATCTAACTTACACATATAACAAAGATTTGATCTCCTGTTACTTATATGATTTTGATCTAGTGTAGATCTATATTGATATGATCAACACTTCTTCTTTCTTTATGTTTTTAATTTTTAATTTAATGCCATACAATAATCATATAATATGATCTTAGATCTAAGAATTCTCTATTTTTAAAAATAAATATTAATTTATTTAAGTCTTCTGCTGCCTGATCTTGAAAAAATTTCAAGATCTAGTCCTAAAATCCTTGATCTGGTTCCTTCAATTGGTATCAAAGCTAGGTTTATTTATTAAATAATTATTTAAGTATATTTAGATTATTTTTTAAATTAAATTTAATTTATAATCTAATTATTAAATCTAAAATTAAAATTTTTAATCATACGAACTATAATAAGGTTGTCCTATTGTAAGATTTATCCCTTATAGTGAAAAGGTTGTCCTAGTTCATGTTAATCTGCTTCTAATCATAAATTTATTAGATTTGATCAAATTTTATTTATAATTTAATAAATTTAAAATAATTTTAAATTTAAAAATAAAATTTTTAGATTGCATGGACTACTATAAAGTTGTCCTGCTGTAAGGTTTATCCCTTACAGTGGAAAGGTTGTCCTAATATGTGCTGATCTAAAATATTGATTATAAAATTTTAGATTAGATCTAAAAAATTTTATGATCTAATTAAAAATATTTTAATCTAATTTTAATCATCATAAATATATTAGATTTGATCTAAGATAATTTATGATTGATTATAGTTGAAATTATTTTAATTATATAAACCTATTTAGATTAGATCTAAAGTAGTTTCATACTTATTTTACTTGCATATTGATTATAAATCAAACATGCAACTTGGTTGATAGAGCCATGATGTAAAAATATTTTACAAATATGAAAATTATTTTTGAAAAGCCAAATCCTAATCCTAAGTCCAAAACTTAATTAAGAATTAAGAAGTTGTTTGATTAGGATCTAGAATTATAAATTGAAGATCCTAAGACACAAATCATAATACATTAGATTAAATGGGTTAGTGGGGATTAGATCCATTAATTAGATTAGACCTAGGGTTAGATTAAAGAATGGACTTAATTAGAGAATTGACTAAATCTAATCAATTATTGTCTTAGATTAGGTCAAGAATTTTCTAAATCAATTACAATAGTTATAGTTGGTCAAGTTCATGTCTTTAACGAGACCCAAGATGATTTTGATTCTTGGCTACATGGTCCAGCACGAACTATTAGGTTGATCTAATTAAAACTAATTAAATCAGTTGGTGTCTAAGGTAAACCAAATTGGTGGTCTTTAATTGGTAGCCCACCTACCTAGCCATTTCTGATGGTGTCTAAGGCAAGCTTTGGTAGACCCTCCCATTGATCGAACTTACCTGGCCTCTTAGTGAAATTATATTTTGATCGAATCACTTGACTATTCAAGCTGACCTATATCAGTTAGGTAAATCAGTTTGACTGATTTAGGTGCTCCTAGACCAGTCTATTAATGGTCTCTCTTAAGCTGACTTGGTAAAGTCAATGGGAGGATCATGACAAGCTAGTTCATCTGACCTTTTCTTATCTTTAAATTAAATCCTCTAAAATTATTAAATCTCTAAAATGAGATAGTTATTATGATAACTAGATCATAGCCTTCCATTAAAGTGGATGATAATAGATCCATTAGTTGGATAATCATTAGAGGCCCAAAGGCCTGGTGTTTATTGGCTAATGGAGTTATCATTCGTTATGTGATTTCTTGGCTGCATCTTTCTAAATGGTTGTTAGGTTGGCCAACCAAAATTGGACCTAATCATTCATTAGTTTTATGGGCCAAGTATGGTCATGCTAATGGTTGGACCTAACTGGACCATTTTAGTGGAGGCCAAAGTCTACTGATTAGGGACGGAGGCAAAATTTAATTACTAAAAATTATTTAAAAAAATAGTTGATCATGAACCTATCCTTAGATGTACATGTGTTGGACAAGTGTGCAATCTATGTGGATTCTTGTACCCACTAAGAAATTAGGATAATTTCTTGAATTGGAGGTAGAGGCTATCAATTCGAATAAAATAATGTGAGAACCTTTTGATTAAAATTCAAATCTTTAGGTTTATTGAATCAATTACTAATTAGGTTATGATTTTTTTTTATGTAGATATGGCCACTTTTCTATCGCTTCAATCATTGTTGGACAATGATAAATTGATGAGATCCAACTTCAGTAGCTGGTATCGAAAGTTGAAAATTATCCTAGAGCATGAACGGATTCTATATATATTAATGGATCCTGCACATGAGGAGCCAGCTGCTAATGCACGTGGAACGGTCAGAGATACTTACCAGAAGTGGCTTAGTGATCGGACCATGGTGCACTGCATTATGCTGGCTGCTATGAGCGACGAGTTCAGTCATAGATTTAAGATGACTCAACCAAAGGACATGCTTCAAGTATTATAGGATTTCTTTGGCACACCCAATGACATGGAGAGGCACAACACTAGCTGTGCCACCTTCAACGCTAGGATGCGGGATAGTGCCTCTATCACTGATCATGTATTATACATGATTAAGCTGATAGAACGATTGAGCAAGCTCGACTTTTTCTTACATAAATAGCTTGGGAAGGATGCAATATTGAACTCATTGCTTAAGTCTTTTCTCTCATTTCTTACTCATTTTAAAATGACAAAGCCTGAAGTAGACTACTACAGGTTACTGGGGTTGCTTTAGAACTTTAAGAATGATTGCCAACTCCATAAGGAGTCGGTGAACATAATGGAAGGTTCGTCTTCCGATTCTTAACCCTTTAAGAAAGAAAAGAAGAATAAGAAGAAGAAAGCTTAGAAGGTGCAAGTTCAAGCTAAGACATCTATGCAGGGCCAGATCAGGAAGATCAAGCCTGATAAGAGTCTAGTCGATTGCTTCTTTTATAAGAAGTGGGGACACTGGAAGAGGAACTGTCCTCAGTACATTGCCTCTCTAGATCCAAATAGGTAGAGAAAGAAGCAAGCAATTGCTGAGCAAGATATTTATATGATAACTCCTTGCAATTTCTCTATTTGTGATATTATTGACTGGGTATTGGATACCGGTAGCTCTTACCATATTTGCAATTCATTACAAAGGTTGCGGGTTAGTAGGAGATTTGAGCAAGGTGAAAGGTTCCTGAACGTTGGAGGTGGAAGACTAGTTTTAGTTCTAGCTTTAGAAATTCTAAAACTTGTATTTGAGTTTCATACCATTGTTCTTAGTGATTATCATTTCTGTCCCAGTTTTTTTTTGAATGTTATTTCTGTAGGCCTTCTGACCAAAAATGATTATGAAATATCAATAAAGAAATAAGTTTGTAATATCATTATGAATGGTGTTACTATTATCTGTGGACATTTGAACAATGGTGTGTATATGCTATCACAACCTATTAACATAGTCTATTCAACTAGCAAGCACCCTAGATTAGATAGTGTGTCAGATATCTATTTATGGCACTATAAGCTAGATCATATAAATAAGAACAGGATAAATAGGTTGACTCAAGAGAAAATTTTCGAAGTTAGTGATAGTGAATCACTTCTAACCTGTGAATTCTGTCTTCTTAGTAAAATGATCAAGTCACCTTTTACTGAAAAAGGTGAAAGAGCCACTGAGTTCTTAGGTTTAGTATAAACTGATGTATGTGGATCAATGAGCACAAGTACCAGAGATGGATATTTCTATTTCATTACTTTCATAGATGATCTATCCAGATATAAATATGTCTATCTGATGAAACACGAGTCGGATTCATTTGAAATGTTCAAACGATTCTAAAGTGAAGTAGAAAACAAACTGGAAAGAGTATCAAAACTCTTAAATCTAACCAAGGAGGAGAATATCTTTTCGATGAGTTTCTCACATATCTAGGGGAGAATGAGATTCTCTCCTGATGGACTCCTTCAGAAACACCACAACATAATGATGTGTCTGAAAGAAGGAATTGGACTCTGTTAGACATGGTCTGATCCATGATGGATTTTGCCAGCTTGCCGATATCCTTCTTATGATATGCACTCGAATCGGCTTGTTATCTTTTAAATAAGATTCTAAGTAAGTCTGTAGTTAAGACTCTATATGAGATATGGATAGGACGTAAACCAGCATTTTCACACCTTAGGATTTGAAGGTGCCCAGCTTATGTCAAACGATTAGTTACAGATAAACTTGGATCTAAGTCGGACAAGTGCTCGTTTATGGGATATCTAAAAGAGATCAAAGGATACTATTTCTACCATGCTGATGAACAAAAGGTGTTCATCATCCTTAAGGCAATCTTTTTGGAAAAGAAGTTTCTTGGTGGAGTTGTTGCCTCTAAGGTTGAACTTGATGAAGTTCGGTAGGTAGAAAAATCGACACCTATAGCTAAACTTGAGTCGAATTTGATTAGATCAGATATGAAGCCTAGTGTACTTGCATCATTAAGGTGATTCGATAGAGTACCGCATCATCCGAATAGATATTACGATTTTTTGGTCCAGGATGGTGATCCCATCGAACTCAATGAGAACGATGAGGATCCGATCACTTATATGGATGCTATGTAGAGATCCAATTTTGAGAAATGGCTAAAGGCCATAAAATTCGAAATGGGGTCCATGAAAGTCAATAATGTGTGGACATTGGTTGACCCATCCAAAGGGGTTAAACCCATTGGGTGTAAATGGATCTTCAAAAGGAAAAGGGGTGCAGACGAAAAGATGGAGATCTATAAAGCCCATCTGGTTACCAAGAAATATCATCAATGTTATAGTATTGACTATGATGAGACGTTCTTTCCTATGATAATGCTCAAATCCATTTGGATAATGCTTGCGATAGCTGCTCATCTGGACTATAAGATCTGACAAATAGATGTGAAGACAGCTTTCTTAAATAGAGAGCTGACTGAAAAGGTGTATATAATACAACCTGAGAGGTTCACATCCATAGATGAGTCTAAGGTGTGCAAGCTTCAAAGATCCATTTATGGATTGAAGTAGGCATCTCGAAGTTAGAAGATGCATTTTGATAAGGTGATCAAAACATATGACTTCGTTAAGAATGGAGAAAAGCCCTGCATTTACAAATAGGCAAATGGTCTAGCAGTGGTATTTTTTATCTCGTATATGAATGATATTCTCTTAATAAAAAATGACATCCCCTCACTGTAGGTAATAAAAGTCTGGTTGTCATCACAGTTTTTCATGAAGAATTTGGATGAAGCATCCTACATCCTAGGGATGAAGATGTATAGGGATAGATCTAAAAGGATGCTTGGGTTATCCTAATCCATGTACATAGATACTGTGCTGAAGAGGTTCAGCATGGAAAATTTTAAAAAGGGCTATCTCCTGATAGACCATGAAATTTCTCTCTCTAAGAAGGATTGTTCGACAACTCCTAAAGAGAAAGAGCATATGAGTAGAGTCCCATATGCTTCAGCAGTGGGATCTATCATGTATGCCATGACATGTACAAGACTAGACGTAGCATACTCACTAGGAGTAGTGAGTAGATACCAGTCTGACCTTGGAGAAAACCATTGAAAAGTGGTTAAAATCATCCTTAAATATTTAAGAAATACTAAGGACCAATGGTTGGTTTATGGCGAGTCAGATCTAAAACTTATAGGGTTTACAGACTCCAGCTTTTAATCTGACCATAATGATGGCAGAAGTGTGTTGGGATATATCTTTACTCTAAATGATGGAGCTATCTGCTGGAAGAGTTTCAAGTAGCATACTATGGCAAACTCTATTTGTGAAGCAGAATATACCGTAGCATCAGATGCCGCAAAGAAAGCTATGTGGCTGAGGAAGCTTATCACCGAGCTCGAAGTAGCACCCTCCCTAGATGGTCCAGTCCTACTCTACTATGACAGCACTGGTGCCATAGCTTAGGCGAAAGAACCAAAAGCATACCAGCGAATGAAGCACATCTTGTGCCACTTCTACTTGATCTGGTAGATCATGGATCGAGGTGACGTCGATCTTCAGAAGATTGATGGAAAGGAGAACCTGACCGACCCCTTCACTAAAGCCCTAGCGATAAAGAAGTTCGACAACCACAAGTCGAAGATGGATATTAGATACTGTGCCAAGTGACTTTAGGATAAGTGAGAGTTGTTGAAAAATTTATCCCAAAACCAATCACCATCTTATTAACAGTTAAGCTACATTGTATCTATAATTGATTCATTAATAAATAAAATATATTTTTGATATTTTTTATTATAAAGTATTCATCTTCTAACAAACTTCATTATTGTGATGAAGTTCTTAGGACTATTTAGCTTCAATAAAAAGGGGATTTATCGATTAGTCCTTAAATCTATTCACGTTCAAATGATAGGCTGTTAATTAGGACAACAGCATCTATTGAGCATAGATCGCTGTATGCCATATAGGTTGGTTGTCCTCTTAACCAAGGAGTATGGAGATATTGGTATGACATACAAGTGAGATGTATAGATACATCATCATTGAATATGACCAACTTTAGAGCATTCTGCTGTCGAGAATATCTCTAATGGGATATAGGTATAAGTATCCCTTAGACCTAAGATCACCTAGTGATTTGCAAACAACTCATTATGCTTTGGTATCGGACTAACTAAATTTTTAATTTAATAATGGAAGGCTTCTGGGCATAATCAAGTACTTACAAAGTCAGAGTGTGATCAAGATGAAATTGACCACTCCAAGAGTTGGAGAAAAATATATCACTATATTTCAATATAGCAAAACCTTGGCGAAGGTAATCCATCAGATGGATTTGATATTTTGAAATACAATGTGGACAACCTTATCAGAGTTAACAGTTGAACCCTGAGGTGTGCTACAAGCATTTTGGTCAAGGGGATGAATTATATGAAAACTATATCCGCATGGGTTCTAAGAATGTTGTTCTACATATTTGACCTATCCGACCATCGAGTACCATTGCTAGATGGTTACTTTAATTGATATAAAAAAATTTTTCTATGCTATCAGCTTTAGTTCAGACCTATGAGGTCATACACATTAGAGCTCATGATCTAATCGGATGGTTGATCAATGATTAAGAATTGTTCAAGGGTTAAACGATCAATACGATTGGTGTTTAACCTAGTGCAAGTGTTGCAGGAGGATCGATTAATAATTAAATTGCTAATTGACTTAATTTGATTAAGTCAGAGGATTGAGATTAAGTCTAATTAAATATAATTTAATTAGATTTAATTTGGACTTGATTGGATTAAGTTCAATCAATTTATTGGATAAGCCAAGTGCAAGGAAGAACTAGTCCTAGTTCAACTAGGACTTGGATCAACTCAATTTTCTAATTTAATTAAAAAATTAAATCTAAATTAAATATAATTTAATCTAAATTAATTAAGTTTTTAATTGAGTTAGGTCCTAATTTAATTGGATTGATTTACTTCTGGTTTGATTTGGTTTAAGAAACCATATATGACCAAGTCAAAATAGGAATCCTAGTATGACTAGAATTCTCTATCCTTGCGCCACCTTAGTCCCAACACCCACCCTTCACGCCCCCTTTGATTTTGCATGAATTCTCCATGTCAAGAGAAGTCCACCATGTCCCAAAGTCCTCCTCTTTCTTTCTTACATGGTAAATTAAGTGTGGACCAAGTCAAAGTAGGAATTGATTTTGATTTCAAATTCTATGAGATAGAATTTTAGGAAACCAAAACTATTCCTATAGTGCACCGATTCCATCCATATTTTTTTTAAGATTTTCATGGATTTTAGAGAGATTTTTGTATGATAAAATCTGATGGTCCACAATAGAAAAGGAGGGGGCCTCCAAGAGTTGGGTGCCCCAAATCATGCCTTAATTGGACCTTCCTTACTAGATATTTGACCTAGAGAAGGAGTAGTCCATATCTCTCTATTTAAAATAAATTTTAAGCTAATTTTTTCATGGATTCTAGATATTTGAGAGGGCTCTTGGGTGTGGGATAACCAGGGAAAAATTTATCTACGGTGCAGGAATTTTAAAGAAACCAATCGAGATGTCTAGGTGAGAGAATAAAGAAGAAGAAGAGGATCTTCTTCTAAGGTTTTGTTCTACACCTCTTCCTCCATTATTTATGAGCTTTTGAGAGAAGTCTCAACATCACATATCATCTTCCTCAATTTTGAAAATTGGAGAGTCCATGTTTCAAAGAAGAAAGATCCAGATCAATCGTCAAAGAAGGATCAGCGCAGTTCTAGCAAATTATGCTGATTTTCGGATATCGAAATTCTGATCAACATTCATGGGCTCATGTGGACATCTCTTAGAGGTCAGATGTGTGTGCGGCTTACAACATCATCCTCAAGTCTGAATCAATAAGTTAAATCATCTAACTTGCACAGATAACAAAGATCTGATCTTCTGTTACTTGTATGATTCTGATCTAGTGTAGATCTATGTTGATATGATCAACACTTCTTCTTTCTTTATATTTTTAATTTTTAATTTAATGCTATGCAATAATCATGTAATAGGATCTTAGATCTAGAGATTTAAAATAAATATTGATTTATTTAAGTCTTTCACTGCCTGATCTTGAAAAAGTTTCAAGATCTAGTCCTAAAATCCTAGATCTGGTTCCTTCAATTTAAAGGTAGGAAACTCTTTTCAATTGCATCTCATGCAAGTATGGCCTCTAAACTATTAATAGCCTTGTGGTTGTACAACAAACTATAATATTTTAGTTAAGTTGGATCCTTCATTTCTACATAGTCAAATTTGAATATTACTGCCTTTGTGGTTACACAACAAAGTAGTATATCCAAAAATACCATAAGCATCTTAATGCATCAGGGCAATATTATGTTAGTTCCCCCATAATAGGTCTTGTGGTTACATAGCAAACCTAATGTGGTTCATGACATAATAATGACCTAGCATGAAGGAAGGCCTTAATGTAGTGATTATAACATTAAGCACCCCAATCAAGAATTAAATTAATCAAATCGACCAAGTAAGTGTGAGAAGGGTGGGGGTCCCTTTATTGCTTTCTTTAGATACCAACGAGTTGGCTAGGTCAGACAATGAAAAAAATTAGAAACCACATTCTTTTTACCAATCATGAACTACTTTCCTAGACACCAATCGATTAATTACATACAGACTGGTTCTGCTATTAATTAATTACACTATAACTTAATATAATTTAAATGAGGGAGTATAGGTCTCTATGCACATTCTAATTAAATGACATAAATATAATAATCATAATATTTCATATGAAACATTTGCATGTACTGATCACATCAATCATGATAAATTATAAGCATTCATATTAACAAACTAACATGCATCATAAGATTCCATCATTCTAGGACGACCATCTACTATATAGCGGACATCCACCATGATGCTAAGACAACCTTACATAGTGATGTAAATTATAATCTAATTATAAATAATTAAATATGATCATATCATATTAAACATTATGCTATAAGGCAATAAGCATAAGAACATATGATTTAACTTAATAAGGGTGGCTTTGATACCACTATAGGGTTTGGTGACTAGGGTAGAAGCATGGATTTCAAAGCATTTTATAAAGAAATCACAAAGTTGGACCCTAACCTAGAACCTCCTTATTAAATTAAAATCATATAACATACATTTATAATATAAACTTAGGGTATAGGAACATACTTGAATCGCTAAACCCTAATTCATGTCTTAAGTTCGACAGAGGTCTGGCAGGGGTTCCACCAGGTGTCCACGTGTTCACCCTCCAATATTGATTCATACGGAGACTTGATCAAGCCTCTAACACCTTCTTCTATTGATTAAATTCTTATTCCAAGAATTTAATTTGGGCAGAACCTTCTCTAGCCTTGCTTCCTTCCTGCTTGCCTTCCCTTTCACTTTCTTTCTTTTCTCCTTATCTTCTTTATCTTTCTTCCTAGATCTTTGTCCTAAAGAAGGCTCCTTGTCCTTATTAGGATCTTGTCTTATCAAAAAAAAGAAAGAAAGAAATTGGACAATAGGGAGAAGGTTGTAAGAAAGAATGGTTTGGGATGAATCATCGGAAGCCCGGCGTGCCCCCTATTTATAATTTACATAGGGGTGCCACTTAAATTTCTTATGCTACACCAGATCTAATTTCTCATGCCCCAAGAGAATATCTCATGGCCCATATTAATCTCAAGACACGTGGAAATAGGTAGAATTATTTTCAAGAGATGCTTCAAGCAGAAGGACTCTTCGAAATAAAATTCTATGTAGTTTCTTAAGTGGTGATAACCATCATAAAATTAAAAATAAAAGTATTACAATATATAAAAATTGATATTTATTTTAAAAAAATTGATACTTTATTTATGTTTTGTAGGAAAGAAGCTTACAAATGAAAAGAGCTTGATTTATGGGTTCAAATGAATCAAATTTGATCGGAGCTAAAAGTGGGAAGAAATGAAAGTCGGAAGTTTAAGTAAAAGAAAAAGAAAAAAAAATGGTTCACCTAACCAACCGGTCTACCAAAACCAACCGAGTTCACTAGAGCCTGGCTCGACTGCAGCAAGCCCAGCCAACAGCCCATGCACACGTACCCATCAACACAGCCTAGCCGGCCTGCCATTACGAAGCAATCCCATGCCCGTCCATTGGCCCAATACTCCCTCAGTACCTGACGTTAGGAAACTACATGATCCACGATGGACCGTGCATTGACTTAATAGGCGTAGACCCTTAAAGGGTCCATAGAAATAACCACATGGAGTTCAGGGGCATTTCCATCAATTTATCTAGCATGGCGCATTCTGATTCATTGCGGTCTTTATGGAGCCTGGTCTACATGGTCTATAGGAGGGCGATGTGTGCAATTAAATGGATGATGATGCTGCCGATCACCATCCAACAGTCAAGATGACCTCCCGTTTGATCAGGACATTCCAAGCTTCATTACGTGCAATCCGACAGGCGAAATCAACTTTGAGGTGATCAGATGGTGGAGGATGAATGCCGACTTTGATCAGGACTTCCTAGAGCCCTTTTAGTGCAATCCAATGATGGAAATTCAACCTGATCAGTTGATCAATGCCCTAGAATAGATTTGGGTGTTAATATGAAGCCTGCGATCGATTTTGTGATGGATTTCAAGCCTTTTGATGATCATCCGATGGTCAAGAAGAAGCAATCAAGGAGAATTTGACCTAAACTCTAACTAGAGTCCAAAAAGAACTCTAAAACTATAATTTCTCCTCTATTTAATCCTTCCTTCACACCAAAAGCTAGAGACCTCCCCTTAGGGGGAATCAAACCTCATAGAGCCTTCTCCACCCTCTCAGATCTCTTCCTTTCTCTCCTTTTTTCTTTTCTTTCTTTTCTTTTTCTTTTTCTTTTCTTTATCTGAAGAGTTTGAAGATGTCAAGAGCTGAAGAATTTTATGTTAGATATATGTGCCCTAGAAGCCAGAATTGGCTGATACTTGTAATACACTTCTAGGGGCAAAATTGTAATTTTGACTATAATTAATAAAATGGGTTATTTTCTATCACACCTATGTATTTAGTGTCTGTGATACATCCTTTGAGTTAATGGTAATGATAATTCATATTTTCAAGAGTTGAAAATTTAAGACATGAATAATCATTATTAACTCATAAACAGCTCCCGACCATAGGATCATCACGAGGATGATGATTGATCCGAAAGGTTGGTGTACGATCGCTTCTCTTTAGTAGATGAGTCTTGAGTCTACGGTGTGGAGACACCGGAGCGAAAGTACAGGTACTCATTAGAGAACGAGGGCACTGAGCGTGACCACCTCGAGTAGTCATTAGGAAGTCTACCTTCTCGTCAATGACTGACTCGATGCTGCAGTAGTGTGTCTGGTTCTTTGACCTGAGATGCATCGGCAGTTCACCTTGAGGGTGTTATAGTTTGACTACACCATTACTCGGTCTCCTAGCCATATGGAACCCTGAGGTGTATGTTGGCTATAGCATGTTCATTGTAGGAACTGGATTGCATCAAGATGGGATCTATCTACCTCGGTGGTAGAGGAGCAGCCCTATGATAATCATGAGAATCAAGTCCTGAAGCCCATGGCCATGGCAGAGTGAAATAATAGAAAGAGTTTCTATTTAGATTTTCACATTGGACTCGAATCGAATGATTATATCATATGACAGAGACTAGGGTTTGACGAGTTTACCTTAACCCTAATCTGATCGGGGCTCAAGATAGAAGAACTTAATCACACAGGTAGCTGCACCAAGAGGTTCGCATTCAGCTCTGATGGGTTGCCACCATATACTGCTAGGTGTCACTGGTGGATTTTGGGAGCAATTAGAATGATTTAGATGATCGATCATTCTAGCTGTTCGAATCAGAAGAGTTCTGATCCATCGAAAGGAGTTTCGATGATATCTATGATAGAGATCATGACATATCCCATTACCATACAGAACTGAACCTAACTGGGTCACACAAACAAGGATTTGAATCTGGTGATCATCAATTGAACTGATCTAGTTCAATTGATCTGAATGAGATTCAATTAGGTTCAAGAAAATCGTGCTAGCACTCGATTGAACCTAACGTTTCTTCTTTTACTATCACAAATAAGTTGTCCTGACTGAGCCAAAGGAGTTTGTGCTCAATCAGAGGCCTTCATATGGTCTAACTGGAGGTTGTCCAAGTTAGAGAAGGTTGTCTTATTTTATAAGACATGACCTGCCATTTTTGGTCACCTGCCATTTTTGGTCCTTTGACTTTGGTCAAAAGTTGACCTTTGACTGGTCAAATGTTGACCATAGACACTTTGACTTTTGTCCACATGTCATGCACCTATTGGAGAACTGGTGGGGGCCTGTCCCCCTACTAGAACCTGGCAAGGAGGAGGGCACACGCCACCCTAGGTGTGCGCCCAAGTTGGAGGCGCCTTGGAGTCCTTGTTGGACAAGGACTCCACCTCCCTTTTGGATTCCAATCAGAGTTCTACTAAGAATCCAGTTTGACTGGTCTTAGGCACCCTCTAAGGAGGAATCCAGGGGTCTCTATTCCCACCAATCAGATTTAGATCTGATTTCACAAAGGGTTGTGATTGGTTGGGAGGAAGAGGAGTTGGATCACGCTTAGTCTATAAATAAGACCCTGCGCCCAACTCAGATTCCAATGCAATTAGAATAGAGATTTCCCACGCCCCAAGGCTGCCTCTCCCCTCTTCCTCCATGCCTAAACTTCTCCTCCTTCTCCTCTCCACGTCCAAAAGAGTTTTGGACTTAGGTTGGTGCGTTCCAGATCAAAAGAAAGGCGATCAAAAGAAGAAGGCTGCACTGCTGCAAAGGACGACTGCTGATCTTCAAAAGGAGTTTTGAAGATCCTCCAGATCAGATCCAGATCTGATTTTTGGAGGAGTGATAGAGAAGAAGAGGATCTCCAGATCCAACTCGAGTAGATACCGGTAGAGGCCAGGCGCTTGCATGGCTAGATCCAGAACCTTCCGCTGCAATCAGGATCATCTACAGGGTAATAGGATTACCCAAATCAGGTAAATTAAATTTGATTTAATTTATCTTATTTTATTTTATTTATTAAAATAATAAGAATTAGATCTGAAACATATCAAGATCTGATTGGGATAAAGAGAAAAATTTTTGAAATATATCTCTTGATCTGATCAGATCTGGACGAACCTGGACCGGGAAATCAGAATTTCCCTTCATTTTACACCATACATGGCTAAGGAGCTGAATTCTATAAGAGTAGATGAAGTCTTCGAGCATGGGTTGTACTTTTTTTTGATACTTTTTTTTAATCTTTTATAATTTCTTTATTGCAAACATGTTCTCCTGACTAGTTTTTAATTAAATTTATTTCTATGCATGAGATCTTATATCAGTATGATTATTATTGATTAATATCTAAATAGGCTATATTTATGGATACGAGTTGTGATCAGGAGATATAGTCCATACTCGATTTAATAGTTTAAATTAGAGAAAATCATTAAAAATCATGTTATCAGTTTTTAAGAATTAAAGTATTGAATAGCTTATGATTCTATTGAGATGGATCATGATTAAGAGATATGGTTTATGCTCCAAGGAAATAGGTTATAATCATAACTAAATTCTTAAATTTTTAAATTATTATATTAAAAAAATTACCACAATCATGTTAAATATGGATTCAAAATCTCAAAATATCTTTAACTGATTCTTTAAACCCCACTTACTTATTATTTATTTTTTTATTTTAATTTAATCATTATTCACTTTCTTTTATTTTAAATTGCTATAATTTAAATTAATTCTCTTTAATTTATTTTTTTAAATTTTTATTTTATAAATTAAATTAAAATTTTACTTTTTTATTAAATTGAATGCAACTCATCCTTCAATTCTCGAGGAAATTGACATCCGACTCATTACTATTCTAATCATTACTAAGATCGATTTTAATTTTTATTTATTGCTGTAACGACAAGCATCAAGTGGTGCCAAATATTTGAAGGGCTAGGATCTAATGAAGTGGCCATCTAATGGCCCTTATAGATGGCACCAATCAGAAGTGGGCATGGAAAATAGGAAAAGTCCACAATCACTTAGACTCTTGATCCAAATGGCACCAATCATGAGAGGGAGCAGCTAGGAGTCTTTTCCTATCCAAATTCCTGATAACCACCAAGGAGTTTACAAGTAGAAGAAGTCTTCTACAGCTCCTTTCAGATCTGAATATCCATGCAAAAAAGTTATGTACAAAAAAAATTTGGATAAGAATTCAAATTGGCACCAACAATCTTCCTTGTGCTAAGATACCTAGCACAACAAACATTCCTCATGTGCCAAAGAGAGAGACTCTCTGCATGTGGGATGCTGAAATGTGGTGCCTAATACCTTAGTCAACTAGCCAAGGGTCAACCCAACTTAGGAACCCAAATTTGGTTTGGATTAAATTGGATTTAATTAGCCCAAATTGGAACCAAATTCGAATCCAATTCAAATGTAGTAGTTAGGATTTGCAACATGTGCTAGCATGTTCAACTTGCAAACATGATCTAATCCAATTAAACATTTGATCAATTTTCTTTGTATATGATCCATTGGGTTCCATATCTAACTAGCAATCAGTCCGGATGTGATTTGACCTAATTTGATTAAAACTCAATCAAACTGATTTAGATCAAATTGAGCTGATGTGATTCAAACAATCAAAACCCTTGCTAATTAGTGATCAAATTTAACTCTTTAATTCGATTGAACCCACAAGACAAGATTGATTCCTAGTAATGTATCATGTCTACCTAGAAGATATGAAATTTTGGTAGAAACATCAAAAATATCCTTCAGCAAAAAGTTATCATGCAATTCAATCTTGTGATCACCCAGCATCCCAAATATGACTCTGGATATGCAACATTAGAATGCATTTCTATTATTCATCATGCTTTAATCTAAGTCTTCCTGAATCATCATTTGATTGAAGCAAGTAGGATGTGATCTTCTCTTATTAGGAGTGATCGATTTCATGTTGACCTATTCATAATCTCCATATGCAATCCACCATATCCAAAACATTCCATACATGACTAAGTCATGAATGAGTATAAACTAAAATATGGATTCATGCATACAAGATTCTATGATAGTCTTAGGTCAAAGGATTACATGCACAACTCCTACTATGAGAAACTCTCTCGACAAGTAGATAAGACTCTGTCAGATGCTCTCAAGTTAAATCAATTTAGTGAACCTATTTTCTAATGAGCGTCCATATTCTTGTATTAGTGTCTTACACAAGTGATTGTGACATCAATCACCCTCTCCATCGAGCATACATAGAATGTGCCAGTCTTTCTAGAAATATTGATCTCCAACTCAATATTTCATTGACTAAAACTATTTTAGATTAGGATTTTAATATTTTAGATCTCACAGATATGATCTTATCATATTCCTAAAATCATAGCCTTGATCTATTGGGTTCATCATAATCTTAAAGAAATAATAAGACATAGCATATGATCAAATATAAATATTTTTAATTATGTATAAAAAATATCATTACATGAGTCTGGAAGATAAAAGAATAATTCATCAAAATAAATATTTTGATTGGCTTGTAGAGCATATTCCTTTCACAAGTTGTTTATTTTTTCATGATGAATTCATTTGCTGATGGCTCTAATACTTGGGAGACCTCAAATCAACAAGAAGATGCCTCACCCTCACTGATCAGTAGTATGCACCAACAAGAACACCCAAGCAATTCTGCTATTGATACTCCAAAGACAGGAACCTTCAAATAAGAACTCCGGATGAACTTGAAGTTCAATTTGGTGAATAAGTTAGTGCCTCTCAATTGATGCAACTATTAGTATAGTAGTAGGCTACTACTAGAATAAATGTGATGAAGATGGTGGAAGCGCAGTAGCAACAATAATGACTCATGCAGCAACAACAATAATTCATGGAGCAATTAATGTAGCAGCAGCCACCACAACAAGGGATTTCTTAATAGGAGCAAGGAGCCAAGATCTAGTAGGAGTGTCAAATCATATTAATAAATTTCAAGAAATATGCACCACCAGCAATCATGGGCACCTTGAGCCATCCATCCCTCATAATTGCAGTGGGACTTGCAAAGCAATGCATTGATGAAGCCCTGAGATTTTCTCCACCTATTGAGGACTAAATTTTTTGAAAAGAAGGTTGGATCAACAATCGAAGACCAGTCTCAAGATTGACTACTTCCTTCATCTAAAGCTATAAAATCATTTTGGACTTGAAAGTGAAGGACGAGTATTGTGGAGGCACTACAAGAAATCTGAATATTAGCGATGGTATTAGTGATGGCAAAAAACTCCATCACTAATAAGGACTTTTTGCCACCACAACACCAACAAAAAAATCTAACATCGGTAATATTATTAGCGATGGCAAAATCAATATTAGCGACAGCAAAGACCATCTCTAAAAGTATAAATTTTTTTTAGAATATATAAAAATAAAAAAATTATTAGCGACGGCTAGTTTCAATTATTAACGATAGAAAATAGGCCGTCGCTAATAGCAAGATATTAGTGATGACATTTTTAACTTTTAGCGATGACAAAAGCTACTGCTAAAATTATTTAAAATTTTTAAATATATTTATCCTATTTAAATATAAAATAATTATTAGTGATGGCAATTTTGGATATTAGCAACAAAGATCTTACCGTCGCTAATAATTTTTTTAAAAAAAAGCATTCCAAAGAAAAGATTAATTTAAATTTGTATTTATGATGGTATTAGAGATGGATGATTGCCATCACTAATAAGTTTGGTATTTAGTGATGGCATTAGCGACTGTATGTTTGCCATCGCTAATAATCCAGCCCACTGCCAATTTCAAACCTAATTCGAATCAGATTCAAAAATTCTACCAAACCTAATTAAATTAGGCTTTGAATCCAAATCCTACTTAGATTATAAAATTTAATTAACCTTAAATTAGATTAAAATTAATTAAATTAAATCTAATTTAAATTAATTAGAAAAAATTAATTTTTAATTTAGATTAATTCAAATCTAATTCGAAATTCTGTCAATCCTAATTTAATTAGACTATTAATTTAAGTTCTACTTGGATAGTAAAACTCAACTACCTTCAAATTAAGTCAAGATTAATTAAATTTAAGCTGATTTAGATAATTAGAAGAAAATGGTTTGTAATTTAGATTCGATTCGAATCTAATTTGAACCCAATTCAAATCTAATTTGAAATCCTATCAATCTTAATTTAATTAGATTTTTAATTTAAGTTCTACTTAGATAATAAAATTTAATTATCTTTAAATTAAGTTAATTAGAACTTGATCCATGCTTACATTCGAATTCAATTCAAATTTGATTCAAATCTAATTCAAAATTGCATCAAACCTAATTCAATTAGGCTTCGAATCCAAATCCTACATGGATTATAAAATTCAATTGGCCTAAAATTAAGTCAAGATTAATCAAATTAAAATTAATTTAAATTAATTAAAAAAAATTATTTTTAATTTAGATTTAATTTGAATCTAATTCGAACCTGATTCGAATTCGATTAGAAAATCTGTCAATCCTCATTCAATTAAACTTTAAAATTCCAGTCCTACTTGGATAGTAAAATATAATTACTTTAATAGTAAGTCAAATCTAATTAAATTTAATCTAATTAAAATTAATTATAAAAAATAATTTTTAGTATAGGTCCGATCCGAATTCAATTGGAACCATATTCAAATCTAATTCAAAATCTTGTCTAACCTATTTCAATTAGACTTTGAATTTAAGTTCTAATTAGATTTTAAATTAAATTATTCTAAAATTAAGTCAAGCCTAATTAAATTTAATTTGATTTAAATCAATTAGAAGAAAATAATTTTTAATTTACGTTCTATTCGAATCAAATTCAAATCCGATTCAAAATCTTGTCAAATCTAATTCAATTAGACTTTCAATCCAATCTTATTTAGAATATTAAAATTTAATTAGCCTCAAATTAAGTTAAGACTAATTAAATTAAATTTATTTTAAATCAATTAGGACTCGATCCATAAATTAATTAAGCCAAAAAATTTATAATTATCCGATATTGATTTTTAGCTACCCAAAAATGACTTAGGAGAAAAAATAAAAATAAAATATAATTTTTTAAAGAAATTAGGATTATTAGAGATGGCTTTAGCGACTGCATGCTTGTCATCACTAATAACTTTGAAAAAATATTTTATAATTAAAACTAAACATCTTTAAAAATTTAATATTATTATCGATGACATTTTTTTATTAGCGATAAATCTTGATTGGTAAAATTTTTTTTTGACACTATTATCGATGGCATTTTTATCATCGATAATTATTAAAATTTTTAAAAAAAATTTAAAATTTTAATATTTTAAAAAAAATTAATATTATTAGCGATGGTGTTTTGTTATTAGTGACAGCATGCACCGTCGTTAGTAACATTGGCATAATAATTTGGGTTTTGACAAGCGTATTATCAATGGGGTTTTTGTCGTTGGTAATAGTTCCCCATAAACACCACCCATGGGAAAAAAATTTTGCCCAAAATTTTTTCCTTCATGCCTTCTCTGCTCCCCACACGTCCTTCCTGGCCTTCCCCACTCCCCACGCATCCTCCTTCCCGATGATCCGACCCCGCCAGTGCCTTCTCGACGACCCCACCATGCTAGCCCCACCTCCTCTGAGGCCACCCCAACCCTGTAGCTCCATCCTTGCCTCGCTCGTGGCCACCCCGACCCCATTGACATCTCCTATTCCGCATCCCTAAAGCCAGCCATCCTGACCCTGCCTCTCCTGCGGCCGTTCCAAACCCGTCAGCACCTCTTGCAATGTGGCCCCGAGCTAGCCCCACCTATCATGTAGCTGTCCCCACCCCACCAATTCCTCCAAACCATGGTGCTGAGTCCGCCGCCTCGGCCCTTCATCTCCTACGACTGCCCCGACCCCGGTGGAGCCTCCAACCCAGCGACCCTGAGCGCGCCACCCCAGCCCTACCCCTCCTATGGCCGCCCCCACCCCATCGACACCTCCTAGTCCACTGCCCTGGAGCATGCTACCCCTATCCCGCTAGCCTCCCCATGGCCCCATTTCGATCGGACTGACTGCACGACCCTTGCCTCACTATCCCAACCTACGGGCCCAAAATTGCAGTCCCTTGCAGCCCCCTCCCTCCCATTGTAAGTCCCTCCCTCCTCCCACTGTGGACTTTAACAGTAGCAGTAGCAACAGCATTAGCGTTGGCTGATATGGTGTAGTATTAGTGACGGCATTAGTGATAGCTAGCACCATCACTAATTAATTAATTAATTAATTAGATGTATGGGATTTGGATTTTGGAATGCAGAATATTCGAATCGAGAGAAGATGTCGGGCAATATTGTAAAAATGGGGCTGGGGCATGCCCAACATGCTTGAATCTTGGGTCATAGCTGGCGTTAAAGATATTTCGCTCTCGCATGCCGAACATCATTAATTATGTATTAATTTGAATAAAATTTGCATTGCATGGAATGATAGATCCATTAGTTGATTAATGTACATATTCTAAGATATCCATACATTTATTTATTTTTGTATGGGTAAAAAAATTATGTACATTAATCAATTGATTGTCCACTATGGATAGTTTGAAAAATATAAGTAATTCTATAGATCATTATAGTAATTAAATGATATAATGAGGGGTCGAAAGAAATTTTGGATAGTAATTTTTTTTGTTCTCCCTACACGTGAGAACTAAGAGAAAATGCTATCAAAATTCTTTTGGTCCTTATTGTGTATCGTTTGATTACTGTAATGTACCAATAGAATTAATGCATTTCTTAAATGGATAAGACTTATCTTTACCTATTAGTTGATGATAGGATATATTAATTTACTATGTAAGACATTTCGAATGATAAAATAGTATTTTGCAATTATCTCATATTTATGTATATGTAGATAATCGATCATGGATCGTAGTTGGATGAATCGTCGAGTAGTCAATGGAAAGATTTCTACCAAATATAGGAAGGGTGTAGAGTACTTTTGTGATTTTATTTTTAGTAATGCGGCACTCTTATATCAAGGACTAGCTCGTTGTTCTTGTAACTGATGTGGCAATAAAGAAATGTTTGATAGAGATACAATAACTGTTCATTTGTATAAGAGTAGATTTATGCCCAACTATAGGCATTAATTTCTGCATGGAGAAACATGGAAGAAAATTGCAAGGGTTAGAATCGAGCAGGACATGGATACAGATAGAATGGTGGATATGGTTATGGATGTAGCTGGTTCTAAATTTAACTAGGATATGGAGGATGATTCAAAAGCTGGCAGTGGCGATTTCTACCATATGTTGAAAGATGCTGATGAACCACTATGGCCAGACTGTGAAACACACACTGTACTATCGACTATGTCAAAGTTGTTGAACTTGAAAATCAAGTTTAATATGACGATCAATTGTTATGATAGAATGGTAGCAATAATAAGAAAAATGCTACTGAAGGATGAGAAACTTGTTGAGAGCTTCTATTCTTCAAAAAAATGATGAAAGGGTTAGGCATGGGATATGAGAAAATAGATGCATGCCGTAATGGTTGCATGCTTTTCTATAAAGAGAACCAACAGAAGAGCTCATGCAGCGTATGTGGTGCAAGCCGATTTAAGCTGAAGCAAGAGGGTAGGAATCAGAAGGACATACCATACAAGGTTCTTCAATATCTTCCTCTGACTTCTAGACTCTAGAGGCTCTACTTGTCCAAGAATACTATCAGGCAGATGAGGTGGCACAAAAAAGGACCATGCAAGCATCCTGATATGATGCATCATCCATCGGACAGCGAGGCATGGAAGCAATTTGATGCTTGCCACATTTTATTTGCTCAAGAATCATGCAATGTCTGATTGGGTCTATCTACTGATGGCTTTACACCATTCAGTCATGTAGTAGCCCCTTATTTATGTTGGCCAATCTTTATTACTCCATACAATCTGCCACCTAGGATGTGTATGAAAGAATATAACATTTTTCTTACATTACTCATTCCTAGACCATGATATCCTAGTAGAAGCATTGATGTATATCTAAGGCCTCTTGTTGATGAGTTGAAATTATTATGGTCTAATGGCATTCATACTTTTGATGCATCGAAGAAGCAAAATTTTGTAATGAAGGCTGCATTGATGTGGACCATTAATAATTTTTCTACTTATGAGATGTTGTCTGGATGGAGCACTCATGGGAAGCTAGCATATTTCTATTGTATAGAGAATATAAAATTATTTCAGTTTGAGCATGGTTGTAAGTCCTGCTAGTTTGAATGTAATCGTCAATTTCTTCCTGAGCATCATTTTTTTTGAAAGCAGCAGGACAGTTTTAGGCGTAAGATAGAAAAGGACCATGCACCCCAGCAACTCAATAGTATGGAAGTATTTCAGAAGGTATCCTAACTGGACGAAGTCCCATTTGGCATTGAATTTGACAAGTAGAAGCCTCGAGAGTTTGGTAGAACTCATAACTAGGTGAAGCGAAGCATCTTCTGGGAATTACTGTATTGGTCTACTAATTTGATCTATCATAATCTTGACATCATGCATATTGAGAAGAATGTATTCAATAATGTTTTCTATACTATTATGGATGTTAAGGGTAAGACGAAGGATAATTCCAAGTCTTGAGTAGATATGAAGAACATATGCAAGCATCCTCTATTAGAGTTGATTGAAGTGTCACCTGAAAAATTTTTGAAGCCGAAAGCATCTTATACCTTAACTAGGGAGCACTTGAAGGATGTTTGTGAATAGTGTAAAAGTCTTAAATTCCCAAATGATTATGCAAGTAATCTAGCTCGGTGCATCAATGTCAAAGATTGTAGATTCTATAGGCTAAAGAGCCATGACTGTCATGTATTCATGAAACGATTACTCCTATTGGCTTGGTGTGATCTTCTTCCCAACTCCATATGGAGTTCTTTGAAGGAGCTTAGCCTACTCATCAGAGATATTTGTGCTACCAAACTATCCACCGATCATATATCTAGTCTTAAGGCTAGAAATGTAGAGATCATATGCAAGTTGGAGAAGATATTTCCTCCCAGCTTTTTTGACTCCATAGAGCATCTTGTGATTCATCTGGCATATGAAGCTAGGGTGGAGATTCTAGTGCAATATAGATGGATGTATCCATTTGAAAGGTACATGCACAGTCTCAAGAAGAAAGTAAAAAATATGGTCCGAGTTGAAGGTTCTATTATGGGCTTACATAATAGAACAGATTTCAAATTTCAGCTGACATTACTTTAATCCCAGTGTGCAGACCAAGCTGACTCAAGTGGATCGAAATAATGATGATGGTGCTGAGGGATTAGAGTGGGAAATCTCAATATTTACCTATCCAACTCGAGAATTTAGGCTCAAGGTTTGTCGAGTTTTCTCCGATACTGAACTTTGACGGGCAGAGACATGTTTTGCTAAACTACGCGAAGGTCGACCTATATATCCTGTAAGTATCCATCATAATCTCATCTCTTTAATCACTTATTTTAGTATACTTATCTTATGCATGTTTAGGCAATATGATAAGATGCTGAAAGGAGAAAATCCAAGCATAATTGATGAAGAAATATCAACACAGCGATCAGAGAACTTTGTATGTTGGTTCCATTAATTGGTCATTCAAGGTAGCAAGTCCATACCAAGGAAGCTGAGACCATTAGATTACGGGCCAAAAAATATCTGACATGCTATAGTGGCTGTAACATAAATGGTTTTAAATTTCACATCCAACAATATAAAAATTATAAAAGCATAATGAACAGTGGTGTGTGTATAAAAGGCAGCTAGTGGGAAGATAAGCCAAAGAGTGACTACTAAAGAATTCTTGAAGAAGTGATTAAGATGAGCTATATTGGAGGTAATAGTGTCATTCTATTTAAGTGCTAATGGTTCGATACCAATAATGGTATGAAGGTTGAACCACGATATGGGCTTATTGAGATCAAACATGGATCAAAAGCTTATGTCAACGAACCATTTGTACTAGCTGCACAAGCTGCTCAAGTGTATTATACTTCTTTTCCATTAAGAAAAAGAGGAAGAAAAGATTTGTGGGCTATATGCAAAATTAAGTCCCGAGCTGTTCATTATGTGCTCGAAGAAGAAGAAGAGCTCCAATTATTAGAATGCTTTCAAGAGGATGAGATAGTAGGAGTTCATCAATCCTTCGATCACATCGCCAGTTCTTATAGTTCTGTACATCTCACACTAGGCGGTAAGCTCTAACACTTTATATATTATTATTTATATTATTTTATTATTTGTTAAATAGTATAACATTTTTTGTATTAGATATTTTGTGCTCAGGTTTAGAGGATAGGGGATCACCAGTGACCCCACGTCCCATGCAATAGCACCGGCTCTCAAACACAACATCATGGTCGAGGACCCACCCAACTTGCAGCACCTCCAACTAGGTCGGAGGATAGGCAGCTCATCTATATCCAGAGCTACTTGTAAGTACTACATCCTCAATCAACATGTTTAGAATTTAGTAATTTTAGAGTTAACATTTATTCTTCGAAATCAATTTTGCAGCACATTCAAAGAGCCTTCAACATCTCATGTCATTATCGAGATCATATGCCGACTTATGCCAGGCCCAATAAATGGCCGTTGGGAGCTCGTGATGTAGCCTAGAAGATTTTTTGGTAAATCAAAACTAGTTTAATTTTTAAATTTCTGATATGTTGATATTTTAATTACATATTGATACACACTTGCTTCTATCTTGTAGGAGTATTACCGATTTGAGACTCTCCAAGATGAGAAGGCTGGCATCAGACCTTTGAGGAGGTGGCTATACGGAGGCTCCGAGATGGCCTCTACAGCCTTAGACAGTCCGCCATCCAGCACTCTGGTTCCTAGTCACCATCGAACTGGAGGTTTTTCATCGATCACTAGATGTAGGTGGACATATAGCAGGTCCTCTGCAACTAATGAAGCAGCGAGGAATACTTTGGTAGGTGGTAGAGGGCTCGGCAGAATTAAACCATGTAGTAGGATCCGATCAGGCATACGAGTAGCTCGGTCGGCATACATGTTATGGCCGATAGACTAGTAAGAAATCAATATCAAAATTCTTCATCAGAATGGTAAAAATTCTTATATACATGCTTTAATTAATTTAATTTTATTATTTACTTATTATAAACACGACAGCTAGGTCATCCACCAAATCAATCTAGGAGAACTAGTGACTATTTAGATTCTATGTTGCAGCATATCACAATAAGAACTTCAAACTTTATTTAATAATTAAGTTGTTACAGGATTTGATTTTTATATTAGCATTAACACATTTCTAAACTATGCAGATGCGTTATACGGAGTATGTTGCTAAAAGGTACGACGATGACCCATCTTCTCAGTCTCCTCTTGATCTTGAGGGATGGCTCAACTCCACCGAAGGGGTGAGTAGGAGCTAGGTTATAGGATTCGGCCATAGCTTCGATCCTCCACCACCTCGATACCATTCAGCATCCTCACAGGCCTCCACATCCCAGACCTGGAGCGATGCGCACATGGAAGAGGTCGTGCGGAGGCTTCTAAACCAGCGACCTCAGGGCCTCCTGGATGCCATCCGCGATATGGTCGTGGAGCTTTTTCGAGACCCACTGTTGTACGATCGGCTAGGCTCATCATTCCAACCATCATATTAGATAATTATATTATTAAACTATTTTACTTATTTTAATTTTTTATATTTAGAAGCAATTTGTATATTTAGGTTTTAGTTTGGAATGAAGATCTAGAGAATAAAAATTTAATCTAACCATCCAATCGATGGGTCGAGAGTGTCTATAGCTCCATATCATCTAATCAAACATGTAGGAACAATCTGCTCAAAAATAGTAGTGTATCAAAAGATATGCCTCCGTATTGAAAGATACGTCTTCGTATCAAAACTTACTAATATAAATTTATTTTTTTTATTACAGGATGCTAGGACATCCGGCTCTCATCCACCAGCTACTAGAGAAGAGTAGGAGGAGGAGGAGGCGGGTGACGATGAGGATCGAGCCTGATTTTTTTATGTATTATAATTTTTTGATACTAATTATAAAAAATATATAATTTATACTTTAATAAAATATAATTAATTTTTCATTTTTGATTATTAGATTAATTTTGGATTTTAATTAATTATGAATCATTATTTATTATGGTTAATTAAGATAGATTTTAAAAATTATTATTATTATTCTTTTTTAAAAATATATAATTTACCTATTAGCATCAGTATAGAGATGGCAAATACCGTCACTAATAAATATTAGCGATGGCTTTAGAGACGAAGCTTTGTCACTAATAATTATTCAAATATTTTTTTTATTTTATTTAAAAATTATAGAATATTACCGACCACATTAGTGATAGCAGATTTGGTTGCTAATAATTATTAGCGATGGCATTAGCGACCAAGATGCCATCACTAATATTTTTTAAAATATTTTATTTTATTTTAATTTAAAAATTTATAATTATTAGAGATGACATTAGAGATGAATTTTTCTATTGCTATTAATTATTAGCGACAGCATTAGCTATAACATTGCCGTCGCTAATATTTTTTAAGCAAAATAATTTAAATATTAAAAAAATATTAGAGACAATTTTTTCGTCGCAAAAACCATTGCTAATATCATTATTAGTGACGGCAATTTTTGCTATCGCTAATAACGACAATTAATGATAAGAATTTTTCATATTGGGTTTTGTGAGGTATTAGCGATGGCAAGCTTATTAGCGACGGCATCTAGACTATTAACGATGGTAATTTACCATCGCTAATAGTCTGAATTCTTGTAGTAAGGTTATCCACCATCCGAACTGACCTTCCCCTTCTCGGATTATAACCAAGCACTCACTAACAATTCAATAGAACTACCTTAAATGCTAGGGAAAGGAAACCAAGAAATTAAGGCGGAGCACCTTTACATCATTGGCTCTATCCAACCCTTGGCTCGAACATTTACCGACCCTAGGGTCTAGATTTTACCAATGACAAGAAATGAGTTTCCATGACTAATACAAAAGGGAAGATAACACCTTAGAATCTCGAGCATGTGTATTGATATATCTGAGGTGGAGCCCCAACTTTCTACTGACGTCAAGTCATAAGCTTATTCAGCCACCTGGGTGATACACTGGAATCTTCCAATGACTTCTAGAATATAAACAAAACCCGCAATTAACATCCATGACTAACAATCTATGAGCAATATAGTTGTGACACCAAAGGTTTAGAAGGGAATGAATGTTATGTCTTTTGTTATGTATCTCTCCTATTTTTTCAGTTTAATTTGTTTTCATGCCATTTGACTATTCTACATTTGATCTACTCATGTGGGATAAGGACATGCACCTTCACCTTCATCAAATTCTTCAACAATGCACCACGAAAATAAAATAGTTAATGGAGGACCATCCAATAATAACAAAATAAGGTGAAGCTTTATTATGCATAAATATAAAAATTAAGAAATTTTAGTTTTATGTGGATGTGAGAACTAGAAATCTTTTAGACTCTAATAATAGAAATTTACATGGACTTTGATTTTTTTTTTTTAATACTCAAGAAACTATAGCCAGAATAGCTATTGAAATAGCTACATGCAAAATGCCTTTAATAGAATTTTGGATTGCCTGTATAAACACATTGCTAATATTAATTGAAAAGACAATTTGCATTTATGAGATTTGAGAAAATAAAGTATTGAATTGCACTCTTGCTTTACCTTCTTCTCCTTCTCCTTCCTTTTTTGGAATACAACAATTCCTAGCTAGTTTGGACATGCTGATTTTATATTTGGTTTCCGTTTCCACAAATTCTACCTCCACAATGATTTTTTCTTTGCTAGAAAGTGTAGTGGTTTAAAGGCTTTTGTGAGGTAAGATTTTTTTTCTTTGAAATTTTGATTAATATTTGTTTGATTAGGTTATCAGTAAGTTGCTTTAGTTCCAAGTCTAATCTTACACTTTACTTCCAAGTCTCATCTTCTCTTTCAATTTCTTCCAATAAAAAAATCTATATTCTTGTTTGTTTTCAACTAAACAAAATTTACGGCCAACCTTCTTTGTTGTGTCACTTAGCCTAGTTTGTTATATTAATGGACTTGGCATATCATTTTTATCAAACTTATAATTCATAATTACTTATTATAATATTTAGTTTATTTATGTATACTTTCATTGTCTCTATATGTGGTTGCATCATACCAAGACTCAAAACAAATAAAGTTACCACCTATCTACTATGTGTTGGGATATTAACTACTCTGATATCACTTGTTAAAAATTTAGTATCAAAATATTATGGTAGATAGAAAGAAAAAGATAAAATAGAAAAATAATTAAGTACGTGGATCAGCCCAAAGACTCGTCTCCATGGGGCATGCAAAGCTTCACTATGAAAGAAAAAAATAAGTACAAAAGGAGAACACCCACTCTCAACTCACTATACATAAATCTCTCTCAACTAGAAGCTACCCTCACAAAAGCTCTTTCAAAATTTCAAGAAGATCCTCAAAAGCTATAAGATGCTCTACCCTTATAGCCTCCATGTCGGATACTATGCACCTATTACTTCTCTCTCTCATGGCCTGCACGTACTCGGCACTCTGTCAAGCTCCTCTTGGTGGTTGTCTGAGCCTCTCTACATAACTCTCATGCCACACGTGCCACCTCCTGCTCCACAATACCTCAGTCCTACAAATAGGATGAGAATTTTCTTCTCAGCAGTTCATAGGAGTCCTGACAGGGCTTTTTTTTCTAATATGAGTCGAATAAGATCTTGATGGAGTCTTGAAATATTTTTCGATCTTTAGATCATGACCGCAGCCTTCCATGGCCACTAGATCCTATGGTCCATGCGCAACTCTCGTAGACCCTTTGGATTAATCATAATCCAAGTCCAAATAGAAAACCCCATCTTGATCTGTTCATCTCCGTCGAACCAGCTTTGTCAGGGATCGAGCTAACTCAATTGCGTCTCATCTGAACTCTTGCTTTCTATCTATCTAAGAGGGCCAGCTCGATTGCGGTTCAAGCCAGCTCAATCTCAGTCCGAGTTGACTCGACTATATATCTGAGCCAACTCAACTACTTGATGATTTGATTTTCCTCTACTATGGATCGAATTCGAGATGTTAAATCCAAACAATCTCCACCTCGACTCGATATTCAACCTCCACCTAATTTTGAGAGCTTATGATCCATCTCGCTCCTATGCCCTGGGGCACGCCTGCTGATCATGGATGGGCAAACATGGGACTTGAGCCAGGCCACTCGATCCAACTTTCATCAACTACTATGATCCTCTTGACCTGAGACCTACTCGGAGTAGCCTCCTGCGGTAATAGGAACTTCACTTTGCAACATCGCATGTCATCCTCTCAAGTCTCTCATCCCGTGCTCAATCTATCTCCACCTGGAGCTCCATCTCGCACTAAGCTCCCTCTAGCTCGTGAAGCTCCACCTCACATTGGGCTCCCTACCAGATAGTAATATCCTCTCATCCTTTTTTTTCCCTCCAATATCATTCTATCTCCATGCATGACCTTCAGGATTCCATCACCAACTATCCACCTATAGCCATTTGAATCCAATCTACTCAGTGAGATAACATTTCGTCTAAAATTAGGTATGTATTGGATCTCCCCCAATCTTCTCACTACACCATCATGTATCCTTCAGCTAACCATCTTGATGCCTCTGATTGTACAGCTCAATCCATCCAGCAGATAAATAATGCCCTCACTGCTCTCTAGGGAGTCAAACTGCTCCTCTTTGCAACAAACATGATATGTGCATGCAGAATCTAAAATTCACTACTGGAAAGAAATAGATACCTCATCAGATATCTCTAGGACATCATCTTCTAACTCACTACTGGTCGTTGCTATAGTAGCCCTCATCCAATCTCTAAGCTGTGGGCAATCTCTAACACGATGCCCCAACTCATCTCATCGATAGCATCTGATCTTGCTAGGATCTCTCATCTTGGATCTGGATTATCCTTCTCACGATCCTCTATCACTTCGTCTACTGCCTCCTACTCCTACAGAAATTGCCAAAGCTGAGCTACCACCATCTAAGCTCGAAGCTGAGTTCTCCCTTCTAAGAACCTCATTCTAGAGTATCACTGTAGTGACCTCATCCATCTTAATGGTGCTCTTTTTCACTAAAAGAGCACTCACTAAGGACTCAAATAAAGGAAGAAGCGATACTAGCAAGACCAACGCCCTAGTCTTCTTCTCAACATTTTTGTCAATACTGAGGAGGTTGGTGAGGATCTTCTAAAAGTTGGATAGATGCTCTCGCATGCTCTAGCCTTCATCTATCTGCAGCTAGTAGAACTGCCTCCAAAGAAATAGCATATTGGTAAGCAACTTCGCCGTATACAAATCCTCGAGCTTTGACCATAGTGCCATCGGAGAAGTCTCGTCAAGCACATGGATTACCATATCATCTACTAGGTACAAGCAGATTGTATTCACTGCCTACATCTAGATTCATTTTCAATCTTTTACCTCCATGGTGGCTAGCATCTCGTCGTATAAGAGAGCATTGATCAACCCATGTTGGATGAGGACATCCTTTATCCTTGCTTGCCACAAGAAAAAATTATCTTTCCCATGAAACATATTGATCTCCATTTTGATTGCACTTGTCTTCTCCATATTCTTCAATCTCTATTCACTACTACAATCTACACTCTAATACTGTCTGGCTCTGATACTAATTTATTGGGATATCGGCTATTCTGATATCACTTGCTAAGGATCTAATACTAGGATATTATGATAGAAAGAAAAAAAAATAAAGTAAGAAAATAATCAAATACGTGGATCAGTCCAAGGGCTCGCCTCCATGGGGTATGCAAAGCTTTACTATGAAAGAAAAAAATAAGTACAAAAGGAGAACACTCACTCTTAACTCACTGTATATAAATCTCTCTCAACTTAAAGCGATCCTCACAAAAGCTCTCTCAGAATCCCAAGAAGATCCTTAGAAGCTACAAGATGCTCTGCCCTCACAGCCTCCACATCGGATACTATGAACCTGTTACTTCTCTTTCTCGCGGGCTGCACGTACTTAGCACTCTGCCAAGCTCCTCTCGATGGCTGCCTGAGCCTCGCTATGTGCTCTCATACCACATGCGCCACCTCCTGCTCCACAATACCTCAGTTCTTTAAATAGGATGAGAATCTTCTTCTTAGTAGTTCATAGGAGTTCTAACAGGGCTCTTTCTCATAATATGAGTCGAGCATGATCTTAATGGAGTCTTGAAATATTTTTCAATCTTTAGATCATGACTACATCCCTCCATGGCTGCTAGATCCTATGGTCCACGTGCAACTCTCATAGATTCTTTGAATTAATCACAATCCAAGTCCAAACATAAAACCCCATCCTGATCTATTCATCCCCGTCGAGCTATCTCTATCAAGGATCGAGTTGGCTAGACTACATCTCGTCCGAACTTTTGATTTCTATCTACCTAAGAGGACTGGCTCGATTGTAATTCGAGCCAGCTCGATCTCAGCCCAAGTCGACTTGACACCGTATTCAAGTCAGCTTGACTGTTTGATGATTTGATTTTTCTCTATTATGGATCATATTCAAGGTATCAAATTCTAACAATCTCCACCTCGACTCGACATTCGGCCTCCATCTGACTTTGAGAGTTTGTGATCCATCTCACCCCCATGTCCTAGAGCACTCCTACTGATCATGGATGGGCAAATGTGAAAGTCGAGCTAGGCTACTCGATCCCACCTCCGTCGACTGCTATGATCCTTCTGACTTGAGACCTACTCGGGATAGCCTCCTATGATAATAGAAACTTCACTTTGCGACGTCGCATGTCATCCTCCTAAGCCTCTCATCCCGTGCCTGATCCACCTCCATCTGGAGCTCCACCTCGTACTAAGCTCCCTCTAGCTCCTAAATCTCCATCTCCCACTGGGCTCTCTACCAGATAGTAATATCCTCTCATCCTCCTCTTTTCCTCCAATATCATTCTATTGCCATGCATGACCTTCAGAATTCCATCACCAGCTACCCACTTGTAATCGTTTGAATTTAGTCTGCTCAGTAAGATAAGATTCCATCTATAATTGGATATGTATCGAACCTCCCCCAATCTTCTCATTGCACCATCACGTATCTTCGAGCTGACCATTCAGATGCCTCTGCTCGCATAACTTGATTCATCCGATAGATAAACAGTGCCCTCACTACTCTTTAGGAAGTCAAACTGCTCCTCTCTGCAATAAACATGATATGTGCATACAGAATCTAAAATTCACTTCTTGAAAGAAGTAGATACCTCATCAAATATCTCTAGGACATCATTCTCTGACTCACTACTAATCATCGCTACAGTAGCCCTCATCTAATCCCTGAGCTGTAGGTAATCTCTAACATGATGCCTTAACTCATCACATCCATAGCATCTAATCTTGCTAGGATCCCTCATCTTGGATCTGGATCATCTTTCTTATGATCCTTTACAGCTTCATCTACTACCTCCTACTCCTTTAGAAATCGCCAAAGCTGAACTACCACCATCTGAGCTCGAAGCTGGATTCTCCCTCTTGAGAACCTCATTCTGGAGTATCGCTGCAATGACCTCATCCATCTTGATGGTGCTCTTTCTCACTAGAAGAGCAGTCACCAAGGACTCATACGAAGGAGGAAGCGGTGCTAGCAAGACCAACACCCTGATCTTCTCCTCAATTTTTTCATCAATGCTAAGGAGATCGGTGAGGTTCTTCTGAAAGTTGGATAGATTTTTCTACATGCTCTAATCTTCATCTATCCACAGCTGGTAGAACTACCTTTAAAAAAATAGCATGTTGGTGACCGACTTCGCCATGTACAACTCCTCGAGCTTCGACCACAGCATCATCAAAAAAGTCTTACCAAGCACATGAATTACCACATCATTTGCTAGGTACAAGTGGATCGTGCTCACTGCCTGCATCTGGATCCATTTTCAATCCTTCACCTCCATGGTCGCTAGCATCTGATAGTACAAGAGAGCGTCGATCAATCCATGTTGGATAAGGACATCCTTTATCCTTGCTTGCCATAAAGAGAAATTATCCTTTCCATAAAATCTATTGATCTCCATCTTGATTGTATTTATCTTCTCCATATTCTTCAATCTTTATCCACTACTGCAATCTATGCTCTGGCACTGTCTGGCTCTAATATCAATCTATTGGGATATCAGCTACTCTGATACCACTTATTAAGGATCTAGTACTAGGATATTATGGCAAGAAGCAAGAAGAAAGCAAAATAAAAAAATAATCAAGTACGTAGATCAACCCAAGGACTCGTCTCCATGGGGCATGAAAAGCTTCACTATGAAAGAAAAAAATAAGTAGAATGAGAGAACATCCACTCTCAACTCACTATACATAAATCTCTCTCAACTAGAAGCTATCCTCATAAAAGCTCTCTCAGAATCTTAAGAAGATCCTCAGAAGCTACAAGATGCTCTGCCTTCATAGCCTCCATGCCGGATACTATGCATCTATTACTTCTCTCTCTTGCTGGCTGCATGTACTCGATGCTCTACTAAGCTCCTCTCGATTGCTGTCTAAGCCTCTCTACGTGCCTCTCATGCCACACATGCCATCTCCTGCTTCATAACTTCTCAGTCCTTTAAATAGGATGAGAATCCTCTTCTCAATAGTTCAGAAGAGTCCTAAAAAGGCTCTTTCTCCTAATATGAGTCGAACATGATCTGGATGGAGTCTTGAAATATTTTTCAACCTTTAGATCATGACTGCAGTCCTCCATGGCTGCTGTATCCTATGATCCACTTGCAACTCTCATAAACCCTTTGGATTAATCACAATCCAAGTCCAAACAGAAAATCCCATCTTGATCTATTCGTCTTCATCAAGCTGGCTTTATCAGGGGTCGAGTTGGCTCAACTGCATCTCATCTGAACTTCTGCTTTTTATCTACCTAAGAGGACCAGCTCGATTGTGGTTTGAGCCAGCTTGATCTCAGTCTAAGCCAACTCATCTCCGTATCCGAGCCAGCTTGACTGCTTGATGATTTGATTTTTCTTTATGGTGGGTTGAATTTGAGGCATCAAGCCTAATAATCTCCATCTTGACTCAACATTAGGCCTCCACCTGACTTTGAGAGCTTGTGATCCATCTTGCCTCCATGCCCTGGGGCATGCCTGCTGATCATGGATGGGCAAAAATGAGAGTCAAGCCAGACTGCTCGATCCCACCTCCATCGATTGCTATGATCCTGCTGATCTGAGACTTACTCGGGATAGCCTCTTATGGTAATAGAAACTTCACTTTGCGACATCGCATGTTATCCTTCCAAGTCTCTCATTTCGTGTCTGATCCACCTCCACCTGGAGCTCCATCTCGCACTGGACTCCCTCTAGCTCTGAAAGCTCCACCTTGCACTGGGCTCCCTTTTAGATAGAATGTCCTCTTATCCTCTTCTTTTTCTCCAATATTATCTTATCACCATGCATGATCTTTAGGATACCATTGCCAGCTACCCACCAGTAGCTGTTTGAATCTAGTCTGCTCAGTGAGATAAGATTTTATCTAAAATTAGGTATGTATCGAACCTCCCCCAATCTCCTCACAGCACCATCATGTGTCTGTCCTCTAGTTGATCATCTTGATGCCTCTGATTGCATAGCTCGATCCATTCAGCAGATAAATAATTCTCTCACTGCTCTTTATGGAGTCAAACTACTCTTCTTTACAACAAACATGATATATACATGTAGAATCTAAAATTTATTACTGAAAAGAAGTAGATACCTCATCAGATATCTCTTGGATATCATCCTCTGACTCGCTACTTGTCATCGCTGTAGTAGCCCTCATCCAATCCCTGAGTTGCAGGCAATCTCGGACATGATGTCCCAACTCATCGCATCGATAGCATCTGATATCGGTAGGATCCCTCATCTTGAATCTAGATCATCCTCCTCGCAATCCTCTGCCACTCTATCTACTGTCTCCTTCTCCTACAGAAATCATCAAAGTTGAACTGCCGTCATTTGAGCTCAAAGTTAGATTCTTCCTCTTGAGAATCTCAATCTAGAGAATTACTGTAGTAACCTCGTCCACCTTGATGGTGCTCTTTTTTACTAGAAGAATAATCACCGAAAACTCATACGAAGGAGAAAGAGATGCTAGTAAGACCAACGCTCTAGTCTTCTTCTTAATATTTTTGCCAATGCTGAGAAGGTCGGTGAGGATCTTTTGAAAGTTGGATAGATGCTCCTGCATGCTCTGGCTTTCATCCATCCATAGCTGGTAGAATTACTTTCAAAGAAATAACATGTTAGTTAATGACTTTGTACAACTCCTCGAGCTTCGACCACAGCACCGTCGAAAAAGTTTTGCCAAGCACATAGATTACCACATCATCTGCTAGGGACAAGTGGATCATGCTCACCACCTATATCTGGATTCATTTTTAATCCTTCATCATTATGGTGGCTAGCATCTTGTTGTACAAAAGAGCATCGATCAACCCATGTTAGATGAGGACATTCTTTACCCTTGCTTGCCATAAGAAGAAATTATCTTTTCCATCAAATCTGTTGATCTCCATCTTGATTGTACTTTTCTTCTCCATATTCTTCAATCTCTATCCACTACTGTAATCCATACTTTGGTACAGTCTGGCTCTGATACCAATCTATTAGGATATCAGCTACTCTGATACCATTTGTTAAGGATTTAATATCAAGATATTATGATAGAAAAAAATAAAATAAAAAAGTAATCAAGTATATGGATCAACTCAAGGGCTCATCTCCATGGGGTATGCAATGCTTTACTATAAAAGAAAAAAATAAGTACAAGAGGAGAATACCCACTCTCAACTCATTGTACATAAATTTCTCTAAAGTAGAAGCTACCCTCAAAAAAGCTCTCTCAAAATCTCAAGAAGACCCTTAAAAGCTACAAGATGCTCTGTCCTCATAGCCTCCGCGCCAGATGCTATGCACCTATTACTTCATTCTCTTATGGGCTGCGCATACTTGGCACTCTACCAAACTTCTCTCGATGGCTGCCTGAGCTTCTCTACATGCCTCTCATGCCACACGTGTCATCTCCTACTCCATAGCATCTCAGTCCTTTAAATAAGATGAGAATCCTCTTCTCAGTAGTTCATAGGAGTCGTAACATGACTCTTTCTCCTAATATGAGTCAAACATGATCTTGATAAAATCTTAAAATATTTTTCAATCTTTAGATCATGATCGTAGCCCTCCATGATCGCTGGATCCTATGGTCTATGCTTAACTCTCATAAACCCTTTGGATTAATCACAATCCAAGTTCAAACAGAAAACCCCATCCTGATCTGTTCGTCTCCATCGAGCTATCTTTGTCAGGGGTTGAGCTGACTCAATTGCATCTCATCCGAACTTCTACTTTCTATCTGCCTAAGAGGACCGGCTCGATTGCGGTTCGAGCCAATTCGATCTCAGCTCGAGCCGACTCGACTCCATATCTAAGCAAGCTCAACTACTTGATGATTTGATTCTCCTCTACTGTAGATCGAATTCGAGGCATCAAATCCTAACACTATGGATAAACTACTATAGATATTGTTCCCTCTACTTTTGCACCATAATCTAGCACCCTCAAGCCTTCATAAACTAAAAAGATTAGAAACTTGAGTGGATCAATTAGCAATTTGAATAATTGAGTCAGTAGGTAGCTTAATCTCTAAGAGCTTTAGCTTTAGAGCAAGAGTTTGATGATCCACAAAAGGTTGAGGACCAAGTAATAGATCTCATAGAATATTCCTAGAATTCAAGAGAGTTTAAGGATGATTTAGAGGTAGAAGACCATCATTGGAGTATACCAAGGTGTGTTTTGTCCGCTATCATGGATAATGATGAGTGAAAGCATCATAGTATTTTGACCCCTATCAAACCCTCCAATAAAGATTCTAGATACATCTAAGAATAAACTACTCCCTTGGGTTTATGTTAGAAAGTGTATTTATATCCTATACTATAAATTTAGGTATAAAATTGCAATTAGTAATATAGATTACAAATTTGCTATTGATGTATATCATACGGTTAAGGAGTTTGATGTAGAAGATAATATCATGGTTTGCATTCTTCTAGAGTACTTGTCTAAAAATTTCTTTAAGAAATTGTATGCTTGAGTAGGGTTGAAATTGGATTGGATACCAATCGGATACTAGTATGTCTATATCCATATTTGCTTTGTTCAATCGAATATAGATATAGATATAGATATTAGTCGAATGCAAAACTTTATATTCATATTTGTTTTAAACTGATATGGAGCAAATCAAATATTGGAAGTACGAATATAAATACAGATATAAGTCTTCTGCTTTGAGCCTTCTGTTTTACCGTCGATCTAATCTTCATGTTGGTGCTTCAATTCTTAAACTACCACATTTTCCTTCATAGTGAGGTGACATCAAGATATTTTTGGATGATGAGACTTTTACTATTTTTTATGGTAGTTTCTATTTTTATCTTATCTAATGAAAAGGCCATCCTTCATCTAATGTTTTTTTGGATTACAAAGGATAAGTTTTGCACCTTGGATCCCAAGCTTCTTGAGTTCTCCTTATAGTCAAACTCTCCAAAGTTTTCTTTCCAATAGGATGAGTATGATGGAGGGTTGTCCAATATTAAAGAAATTATGTGCAATTTTGTTAGCTGCAAATACCTTAGTATTAGAGTTTTATGTGGACTCCAATTGGACTATTATTAGAGTTTTGGATTGTCTATATAAACATATTGCTATATTAATTGAGAACATATTTAATTTGCATTATTGAGGTTTGATACAAAAAGTATTGAGTTTCCATCTCCATTTATATTCTTCTCCTCTGTTAACTCTGAAATTGATTTTGATGATGACAAAAGAGTTTGAGTATAAATTATTGTTACTAATGATGCTTTTGAGAGGGATTGTAGAATTTCTTATAATGCTTAAAGATAGATTTCATTCAAGAAGAAGTCCTCTCAAATCAAGTAATTTCATTCCAAATTCAAAGCTTCAAGTTTTGGAAGCAAAAAAACTAAGTCCAGCATAAAAGAAATTTGATAAAGAAAAGTCTAACCTAGAAAGACTTCTCAACAAGTTCATCTACTTAGAAATTAATTTTGAGAAGATAAGTCTAGCCTAAAATATATTTGAATAAAGAAAGCTATTCAAAAATTAAAAAAAAATTAATTTTGGTGCACCTTTGAGTCGATCAAGAAATAAGCTTAGCCGACCCATTGACAGTTCAAGGGAAAAGATAGAAAGAGATGAAATGTAGATGATTTTTCTTAGGCAACTAAGTTTCATCTGAGCCGACCAATATAGGGTCATAGCCAACTTATCTATATGGATAGCTGACTTAGACTCAAACTTAGGGTGAAGAAAGAAGATTGAAAATTTTAGAGATTCTCCTGATCCGACCATGAATAACAAGGCTGACCAAGACAAAACTTAGCTGACTCACACATATGGGATAGTTGACTCAATCTCAAAGGCAGAATGAGATTGAAAGCTGTAAAAGTTTATAAATTCTTTGAGCCAACCAAGTCATAAAGTTAGTTAACTAAGAAAATATTTGAGTTGACTCCATGTCAGATAAACAGAATAGATAGAACGCAGAAAGATTTGCATCTATTTTTGAGCTCTCTCAAAGTTTCACTTAGCCAATTCAGTACTATAGGTTATCCGATTAAGAGCTTGGATGAGTTGACTCACGGATTTCTGACAGAATAATGGCTTGTTTCTTAGATTATTTCAAATGGCCATAATTTATTGTAATGATTATTGTCATGCTTTCAATGGTTAGAGCATTAATTACACATATTTTTGAGACCATAAAAATAAAGAATTTAAATTGAAAACTAAGGGATTGAAGGCTATTGAATTTATTGAAGAAAATATTTAAGCTCTTTCTATGGAACAAAAAGAGAGAGAGGAAAGAAATGAAAAGAGCTTTCAATTCTCACCTTTCCACATTTATGTTGGGATAAACTATCCTCTCTCGGATCGACGTGGCCGTTGGTGATTAGCGAAGCAACAAGGAATAATCTCCTAGGATCAATGTAGAAGCAAAATAATGGATTTAAGAGAAAAGAGAGAGAGAGCATAAGAGCTTTTTTGAAACAAAAGAGCTTTATTTCATGAATTCAGCATCCTATACAACCTTGACCTATTTTCAACATTTATACTATATAAAAGAATCAAGCTCTAAGCTCATAGAAAAATTTTTCAAAATCCAAACATCCCACGTATACAAAACAAATCCACAAAAACTAAGCTGATCCAATTTTAGACTAAGTCGGCTAACCTGAGACTGGGTCGGCTCAGTCTCAGACTGAGCCGACCTAATCGTGTACCATGCCAATAGCTCAAAAATACTGATTTTTGTTTGAATTTTTCTCTGAGATATAGCCGACTCAGTCCTGAACTGAGCCGGTCCAGTATTCAACTTAGTCGGCTTAGTCTCAAGGTAAGCCGGCTCAGTTTCTGAACTTTACTATTCGAGCTGATTTTTCTTCCGGCTTGCTCCCATCTTTCCATGACCTATTTTCTCATATTCCCAATACTTGAGAGCACCACTTTTAAGCTCATATTCTCCACCTTGGTGCTTTCAAGTTCTTATGAACTCATCTCTTTTTAGCTAACCCATCCTTGCCACACATATCTGAAAGTTGTCTCTGGGGGTACCTTCATGAGTGCATCAGACTGATTCTCCTTGGTATGGACCTTCATCAGTTTCACTTCACCTTCCTCCACCAGCTCTCTGATCCTATGGTACCTCACCTCTATATGCTTTGTGTGTGCATGATAGACTGGGTTCTGTGCTAACAGCAGAGCACTCTGACTATTACTAAACAGTGTAACCTTGCTCTACTCCCCCCCCAACTCAGCAATCAATCTTCTAAGCCAAAGGCTTCCTTCGCAGCCTCTGTTATTCCAATATACTCAACCTCTATGGTAGACAAGGTCGTAATTGGCTGAAGGATTGATCTTCAAGATACCAGTCTATCATACACGCAGAAGAGGTATCCGGTAGTAAACTTTCTTGTATCAAAATCTTCTGCATAATTTGCATCTACAAATTCTTTCAGAGGACTCAAACCTCCATCTTCAAATCCTCCTGGCTTCCCACCAAACACCAAACCATAATCTCTTGTTCCATGCAGATATCGTAATATCCATTTCAATGCTTTCCAGTGTTCCTTCCTAGGGTTAGCCATGTATCTACTAACCATGATCACTGCATATGTTATATCTGGTCTACAACACACTATAGTGTACATTACACTGCCTACAGCATTCGCATAAGAGACTTTTTTCATGTATTCTCTCTTCTTTTCTGATTGGGGGCTTTGTAACTTGGAGAGAGATATATGGCTCAATAATGGTGTCTCTACAGGTTTGGCCTTCTCCATCCCAAATCTCTCTAGAACTTTTTGGGCATATTTTCCTTGTGACAAATGGAGCACTCCTTTGCATCTATCTCTGTAAATCTCTATTCCAAGAATTTTCTCAGCTGGACCCAGATCCTTCATCTCAAACTCAGATGATAATATTCTTTTCAGCCATTTCATAGCTTCCATGCTTCTACTGGCTATAAGCATATCATCTACATACAATAGTAGGTATAGAGCATCCTCCTTATCTACATTCTTAACGTTGACACGGCAATCATGTTCACATTTACTGAAACCTAAGATCAAAATAAAACTATCAAATCTTCGATACCATTGATGAGGAGACTATTTCAAGTCATACAAAGACTTTCTAAGTAAATACACCTTTTCTTCCTATCCAGTCACCATGAAACCCTCTGGCTACATCATGTAGATCTTTTCCTCTAATGTGCCATGAAGGAACACCATTTTCACATTCATCTGTTCCAACTCCATGTTGTACTTTGCCACCAGTGACAGCAAAATCCGAATAGATGTATGACGCATCATAAGAGAGAAAATTTCTATGTATCAATCCCTTTCCTTTGTGAGTATCCCTTTGCTACCAGTCTTGCTTTGAATCTAACTCCACCTATTCTGAAGGTGCCTCTTTCCTTATGAACATCCACTTTGAACCAATAAGTCGAGCACCTTCTGGAAGATCCACCTGCTGTCATGTCTGATTTTTTTTAAGTGATTCCATCTCCTCCATCATGGCCTGCATCCATGAATCATGATCCTCACACTCCATAGCCTCTACATAATTTTCTGGATCTCTATTAGTAGTGATGAGTGCATAGGAGATAACCTCATGAATGCCATATCTAACTGATCTCCTGATAGTACGTTGGGGTTTGTGCGAATCCACTTCCACTGGCACATCTCAACCTGATGTCTATGGCTGATCCTGCACATCCATCTGAACTACTGGCACTTCATACCAGTCTTTCATCTAAGTATCTTTTCTCCTATCCAGCTCCACCTCAATAGGAACACTCCTATACATGGATTCGGATTGCATGTCATCTATCTCAGACTGGCCACTATTGCTCATCTTTGTCTCCCTAGTTCCATCTATCCCAGACCTCCTCAAGATACTCTTCTTATTAAAGATAACATCTCTGATGATCACTGACTTCTATACTTGAGAGTCCCACAATAGGTACCCCTTGACTCCTTGTGGATATCCTATGAATATTATCTTTTAAGATTTTGGATCCAATTTGATCTTCTCGGTTGCCTCCACATGTGCATAGGCTGGGCAATCGAAGACCTTCCGGTAGCCAAGCTTCACCTTCTTCTCACTCCAAACATCCTCTAGAATGCATCCGTTCAGCTTATAATGTGGGGACCTGTTCATAAGAATACAAGAAAAAGTTAAGGCATCACCCCAAAAAGATTTTGAAAGTGATGTCTGCAGCCTCAAACTCTGTGTCTTCTCGATCAATGTTCGATTCATTCTCTCTGCGACACCATTCTACTAGAGAGTTATCTTCACCATGTAATGGCATTTGATACCATTTTCCTCATAGTACCTCCTGAACTCCAGGCTAGTATACTCTCCTCCATTGTTCGACCTCAGATACTTCACCTATCTTTCTGACTCTTCTACTTTAGCTCTCCAAACTCTGAACTGGACAAATACCTCTGATTTTTCTCTAATCAGATAAACCCACATCTTCCTTGAAAAATCATCAATGAAAGTGACGAAATACCTTGCCCCAGCTCTAGCTGATATAGGAGCTGGTCCCCACACATCCAAGTGCACTAAATCCAGCACTCCTTCACTGTGCTTGGTACTTTTGGCAAACTTTATCCTATGCTGTTTATTAAAGATACATGACTCACACAAATCTGTACTTTCCTTCTTCAAGTCTAGGATTATACCTCTTATGCTAAGTTCAGTGAGCCCACAGTCACTCATATGATCCATCCGATAATATCATATTTGATATAAAATCTGCTCCTCCTGTGTCGCTACTAGCACCTCTACACTATCATTCACCACTGAGCCTTCTATTCTATAAAGATTATTGCTCAGTCTTCTATTTCTCATCACCACTAAAGCTTTCTTGAAAATTTTCAGACATCCACTCCCAGCTTGGCTACTAAAAGCATAATTCTGCTCCTCTAAGTAGCCCAAAAAAATTAAATTCTTTTTTAACTTTGGTACATGCCTCACATTTGATAATGTACAAATAATTTCATCGTACATCCTCATCCTGATAGAGCCAACTCCAGCTATTTTGCATATGTGATCATCTCCAAGGCTGACACTTCCACCATCGGCCTTCTAGTAGATAGCAAACCACTCCCGATAAGAAGTATAGTGGTGCGAGCATGCTGAATCCAATATCCATATAGTATCACACTCTGTGGATCCATCTGATATAACTAATAGGTTTATCCACTGCTCATAGAAGCTGTATCATTTTCCTTACTGGCCTTTCCTTTTTTTGATCTCAAAAGAAGATAATCTCTCCTTAGGTGTCCAGACTAATTATATTTATAATATTTCAATATCTTCCTTTGATCCCGAGACTTTGATCTGCCCTTGGATTTTTCTCTTGCCTTCTCCTTTGATCTTTCTTATCTTTCATTCACAGCCAAGATTTCAGACTTAGGGTCTTCCTTACAGATCTTCTTTCTTTGCTCATTTGATCTGAGCACACCAACAATCTCTTCATGGTTTAAAATCTTCTTTTCATAAACTAAAGTTGTTATGAGACCATCATACGAACCTAAGAGAGAACATAATAACAGCAACGCCTGATCCTCCTCATCGATCTGCACATCCAAACTCATCACCTTAGAACACACCTGATTGAACCTTTGGATATGTGCAACAAGAACTCTGCCTTCAGACATCCTTAGACTATACAGTTGTTTCTTCAATCACAGCTTGTTCATCATATTCTTTTCTATGTATGTGTTCTCCAGTCTCGTCCAGAGCCCCTTTGTCGTAGTCTCTATGCAAATCTTGGGCAAAACCTGATCGACCAAGCACATCTGGATTATACTGAAAGTAATTTCCTCTAACTCTTTCCAATCCTTAGCACTGATCTTTTCCAACCTTTCTCTTGTCAAGATCTTATAGATCCTCTGTTGAACCAACAAGTCCTTTACCCTTTGCTATCATAGGGTAAAATTTCTCTTGCTATCAAACTTCTTGAAATCCACCTTGAATCCACTCGATCCCATGACTTCAAATAAGTCAAGAATAGATCCCTAACACCCTTCTTCGATCACACACCAGTAACACTATCCTTCAAAGAAGATCTAAATGTCCTAGATCCTCTTTCTAACTATCTGTATCATCGTCCCTTCATGTAACCAATCTATACCTTGATCTAGAGATAAACAATGAAAAAATAAGAAGATTTTGGGCAAAACCTGGTGCAATAGATCCTAGATGTAGTAACCCTAGGTGTCTTCCTTCCATGCAATACCGCTCTGATACCAATTATTGGGATAAACTATCCTCTCTCGAATCAGCGTGGCCACTGGTGATTAGCCAAGCAATAAGGAATAATCTCCTAGGATCAATGCGGAAGCAAAATAATGGATTCAAGAGAAAAGAGAGAAAGAGAGAACAAGAGTTTTTCGGAAGAAAAGAGCTTTATTTCATGCATTCAACATCCTATACAATCTTGACATATTTCTAGTATTTATACTTTACAAAAGGATCAAGCCCCAAGCTTATAAAAAAACTTTTCAAAACTCAAACATCCCACATACACAAAATAAACCTGCAAAAATTGAGCCGACCCAATTTCAGACTGAGCCAGCTAACCTATGACTGGATCGACTCAATCTCAAACTGAGCCGACCTAGTTGTATACCATATCAATAATCTGAAAATGTTGCTTTCTATCTAAATTTTTTTTTGGGACATAGTCGACTCAGTCGTAAACTGAGCTAGCCCAGTTTCCAACTTAGTTGACTCAATCTCAGGATGAGTCAGCTCAGTTTCTGAACTTTGCTATCTGAGCTGATTTCTCTTCTGACTTGCTTTCATCTTTCCATGACCTGTCTTCTCATATTTTTAAGACTTGGGAGCGCCACTTTTGAGCTCACAATTTACTCCACTCAAAAGAGAGGAAGAATGCATTTAATTGATCCAACAACCATCTAGCAAGGGCATTCAAGTCTTCCTCAATCCTTTCTGAAGCATTTAAGAAAGAAGTTAAAGCAATTCAAAAACTCAACCACTCCAACTTCTTCAATAGTTTAAAAAGTTTATTATTTATACTTTAAATTCTTGTATATCTTTCTTTAAACTATTGTGACAAGCTTCTTAAGAAAGAAACTTAGATTTTTAAGAGTTGGTCCAAGTCATAAATTGGATTTCGTAAGATTTTGGTTAGTGAGCCGGTGAAAACCAACTGAATTGATTATGAATCTAGAAAATAATCGATTGTATGATTTTGATTAATGAGCCAGAAAAAATCAACTAGATTGGATTGTAAACTCGTAAAAATAATCAAACTATGACCTTGTGGGATTATATATAGTTGGAATTCCTAAGTGGGTTGACTTAAGAAAAGGATTTAGGTGCTGATTCAAGCACAAAATCACTATAAATCCTTTATATTTGTAGTTGTGTGATTGCACTTTTATTTTCTACTGCATATTTAATCACTACTAAACATTGTTCAAACAACTTTTAAATTTATTTTTGGGCATAAGTTCTTCAATAACTTTTAAGAAATCCAATTCATGCCCCCCCCCAGCTTGAATTGCTGTCTCTGAAAAGCTAGTATCAAAGTAGGTACTCAGCCTAGTTGATCTAACTATCAAAAGTAAAATCAATGACAATCCCAATTGATACATTCTTGGTTGAAGTTCAACCAACCAATAGACCTCTACTTATAATAGCATAAATTACACATACTAGAAGGCACGAATGATAATCTTCATTCAAGCACAAGATTATAACATGTGAACTATCATATTTAATGGCCCTCACAAACCCACTATTATAATTGATTGTATGCCTTTTTTCTGAACCTAAAAAGAATTGGAATGATGTAGATAAAAGATTAACTTAATTAAATGCTAAAGTAATAAACGTTCTATATTATGCTTTAGGTGCTAATGAATTTAATAAAATTTTTACATGTATATTTGAAAAAAAAAATTGGGATAGATTACAAGTTACTAATAAGGGTATAAATTAGATTAAAGAATCAAAAATTAATATGCTTGTACAAAAATATGAATTATTTAAAATAAAATCTAGTAAAAATATTTTTGATATTTTTACTAGATTTACTAATATTATAAATAGTTTGAAAAGTCTTTGTCAAGAACTACACTAATAGCTAGCTTGTTCATAAAATCCTTAGATCATTACCCAAACATTGAGAAGCCAAGATGACTGCAATCTAAGAAGTTAAAGATCTCAACAAGTTATCTTTGGAATAGCTAATCGACTCACTCATGACTCATGAGTTGAGCATAATCAAAATATAGAAGAATAAGCAAAGAGAAGAAGAACTATTGCATTAAAGTTTATGGCAAATGAAGATGATGAAAATGATACATCGAAGGAGTCCAACAATAATGATAAAATAGCCATGATTATAAGAAGATTTAAGAGGTTCATGAGAAGAATAAGGTATAGCCTCAAGAAAAAAGATTCTAGTAGAGAAGATGGAAGCAAAAAAAAAGGACAAAAAAAAAGAGAAAAGGAGTAACCAGCAGTGTGCTATGACTATAAGAACCTAGACACTTTAGAGCTTACTGCCTCCTACTTAAAAAGAGCTTCAAAAAATTTAAAAAGAAGGTTATGATGGTTACTTGGAGCAATGATAAAACCTCTAGCTCCAAAGAAAAAGAAGAATCAAAAGAAGAAAAGGCAAACTTTTGCCTCATGGTGCACGAGGATGAGATAAACATTGATATTTCTAATGATTTAGTTTTGAAGAGCTGCATGATGCTTTTTATGAGTTATTTAATGATTTTAAAAAGTTCTCTTAAAAATAAAGAACTTAAAATAGTTAAATCATTTATTAATTGAAGAGAAAGCAAGCTTTCAAAAAGAAAAAGAAAATCTTTTAAAAAAGCAAAATAATTGATTGAAAAGAATGAAAGTCTATAAAAGAAGTTGATAAATTAAAATCTATTATTGATAAATTCACTCTTAGCTCTCAAAATTTATAAATATTTTTTAAAAAATAGAAAATTATTTTTGATAAAGCTGGCCAAGTTTTAATATCTCTATGAAATAAAAAAAATTGAAAAAAAGTATTTGTAAAATCCATATTTGAAAGGCACGCTATTACATATTTCAAATATAATATAGAAGGTCATAAATCTATTGATTGTAATGTGATTAAATTTGAAAATATTAAAGTGAAATAAATTTGGGTTCCAAAGGCATCATCCCAACTAATCTCAAAAGTTCCAAGAAATTTTGGGTACCTTAAAAGACTTGATCTATATTTTATAAGTTTGCTTGGCATCCCTTGAGATGACAAAGAAATAGTATCTACACAACGAATGCTCAAGACATATGATGGAAGATAAATCTCAATTTATCTTTTTTAAAGTCTAAGATGAAGGAGTTGTTATATTTGGGGACAATTGTAAGATAAAATTATTGATCTTGGTAATATAAAATTTACTTCTTCCACTTATATTAAAAATATTTTGCTTGTTGATAGTTTAACGCATAATTTACTTAGCATAAGTCAATTATGTGATAAAGACTTTGATGTTTAATTTAAATCATTGCATTGCATTGTAACTAATTCCACTGATAATGATATCAAATTTGTAGGAAAGAATATGAAAATATTTACTTGGTGGATCTTGATGATCTTTGCAAGGATAATATGAAATTTCTAGTTGCTATGAATGCCAAAGTCAATGAAGTTAGTTGAATTTGGCATAATAGGCTAGGTCATGCAAGCATAGATTCTATATCTTGATTAATTAGAAATAATTTAGTTAGAAGTTTGCCAAAATTTATTTTGAAAAGAATAAAATTTGCAAAGTATATCAATTAGATAAACAAACTAAATCTTCGTTTGAACCTAAAAATATATTTCAACTTTAGGCCATTAGAGTTGTTGCATATGGATTTATTTGGGTCCATCAAGATTACTAGTCTTGGTTGCAAATGATTCGGTTTTATTATTGTTGATGATTTTTTCTAATACACTTGGGTTTTATTTCTTGCACACAATGATGAAGCTTTTGAAGTATTTGCTAGATTATTTAAGAAAATGACAAGTGAAAAGATTGCAATGTTTAGAAAATTAGAAGTGATCGTGGTACGAAATTTGAAAATCAAACTTTTGATAAATTTTATTTTGAAAATAGAATTGATTATAATCTTTTTAGCACCTATGATACTTTAGCAAAATGGGATAATAGAAATAAAAAATAGGATATTGCAAGAGTGGCATAGATTATATTTTATGAAAGCAACCTACTAAAGTATTTTTGGACAGAAGCTATAAACACTGCATGCTATATGCTTAATCAAGCATTGATTAAACCTATTTTAAAGAAAACCCCCAATAACCTTTACAAAGAAAAAAATCAAATATTTCTTATTTCAAAATTTTTGGTTGTTGATGTTTTATTTTGATTAATGGTAAAAACAAACTAGGTAAGTTTAATGCTAAACTAGATGAAGATATTTTTTTGTGTTACTTTTCATCTAGGAAAGCTTATAGTGTCACACCCCACTCTCTAAACTGAGCCAGGATATAACAATTGAGCAGGGTTTCACTAGTACCTTATGCCGCCGTTTATAAGCCACTAGTAGACCTTGTTCCGCTATCATATCTTATCATAATTCAAAATAAATGTAATACACATGTTAGCTTACATAATTTAGAAGCAACTCTGAAGCTTTTACTTATCCTTTCATAACTTTGTACATATAACTATAGAATATATTACATCAACATCTACTGTTTAAATAAAGCCAAAATACAAAACATATCCCAAAAAGCTCTCCTAACAAGCCCACATATCCAAAATACTCCTCGACATGATCTAAAAATAAGGAACTCCCTATCTAGCCGATGTGACCAACCTTTGCTAGTATGGATGTTGATGATGTTAACTTCCAAGTTGAGCTAAACTACTTTAAGCCTATCAATAAAAAGGAAAGAAACACGTAATGAAAACTAAGTCCCAATGAATGAATAATACATCAATAATGGAGAACATAGGAGAGTTTAACTATGATGCTTAAAATAACAAACTATCATGCCCTACTGATATGCCTCCAAAATATTTAGAGTGTCAACAAGAATAAAATCATGTAAAAGATCATTTAAAACAAAAGCTATTGGCTACCGCTAAGGGTGGCAATTGGGTCAGGTTGGGTCATAAATAGATCAGATCAATTGTGGATCAGATCAGAAAACATCAAACCTGAACCTAGCCTATTTATTAAATAGGTCAGATTTTCAAACCTAAATATGACTTATTTAATAAATAGGTCATCCGACTCGACCTGTTAAACTTATTTATTAAACAAATAACCTGTCTAACCAACCCAACCCAACTTGTTTAACTTGTTTACTAAATAAATAATTTATTGGGGATAAATTCTGCTCCCGTTAAAGTCCAGCCTGATGCTTAGCCTAATGCAACTAGTAATCCCGAAGGAGCTTCGATCGAAAATTCTTTCTCAAGCGGTCGAACCCCAGCCGACCCCTCAAGCGATCAAACCCCAGTCGAACTCATTCAGTAGCCAAACTCCTCACTAGTCAACTCCTCCAGCAGCTGAATCCCAACCGAACTCCTTCTGGATTTCTCCTTCAGTTGAATTTCTACAGGAGCCAAACTTCTTCCAAACTTTTTCTTCAGTCAGATTTCTCCAGAAGCCGAACTCCTTCAGAATTTCTCCTTCAGTCGGATTTCTATAGGAGCTGAACTCCTTCCAAATTTCTCCTTCAGTCGAATTTCTCCATGAGCCAAACTCCTTCCAGACTTCTCCTTCAGTCGGATTCCTCCAGGAGCTAAACTCCTTCTGAATTTTTTCTTCAGTCGGATTTCTATAGAAGTCGAACTCCTTTCAGATTTCTCCTTCAATCAGATTCCTCTAGAAGCCGAACTTCTTCTGCATTTCTTCTTCAGTTTGGTAACTCCAGGAGCCGAACTTCTTTCAGACTTCTCCTTCAGTCGGATTCCTACAAGAGCGAACTCCTTCCAAATTTCTCCTTCAGTCGGATTCCTACAGGAGCCGAACTCCTTCCAGATTTCTCCTTCAGTCCGATACCTGCAGGAGCCAAACTCCTTTCAAACTTCTTCATCAGTCGAACTCCTTTCGAATTTCTCCTTTATTCAGATTTCTATAGGAGCCAAACTTCTTTCAAATTTTTTCTTCAATCGGATTCCTCCAGGAGCCAAACTCCTTTTGAATTTCTCCTTCAGTCGGATTTCTATAGGAGCCAAACTCCTTCCAAATTTTTTCTTTAGTCAAACTCCTCCAGGAGATGAACTCCTTTCGAATTTTACCTTCAATCGAATTTCTACAGGAGCCGAACTCCTTCCAAATTTCTCCTTCAATCCAGTGCCTCCAAGAGCCAAACTTCTTTTGGACTTATCCTTCAGTTGGACTCCTCTAGAAACCAAACTCCTTCCAAATTTCTCCTTGAGTCCAGTGCCTCCAAGAGCTGAACTTCTTCCAAACTTCTCCTTCAGTCGGATTTCTACAGGAGCCAAACTTCTTTCAGATTTTATTTTAGTCAAATTTCTACAGGAGCTAAACTCCTTCTGAATTTCTTCTTCAATCGGACTCCTCCAGGAGTCGAACTCCTTCCGAACTTCTCCTTCAGTCAGATTTCTACAGGAGCTAAACTCCTTCCAAATTTCTCTTTTAGTCAGATTTTTGTAGGAGCCAAAACTCCTTTCGAATTTCTCCTTCAGTCGAATTTCTATAGGAGCCAAACTTCTTTCGGATTTCTCCTTCAGTCAGACTACTCCAGGAGCCAAACTCCTTCCAAATTTTTCCTTCAGTCTGATGCGTCCAGGAGCCGAATTTCTTTCGAACTTCTTCAATCAGATTCTTACAGGAGCCAAACTCTTTCCAAATTTCTTCTTCAGTCGGATTCCTCTAGAAGCCGAACTCCTTCCGAATTTCTCCTTCAGCCCGGTGCCTCTAGGAGCGAACTCCTTCTGAACTTCTCCTTTAGTCGAACTCCTCTAGGAGCCAAACTATTTCTAAATTTCTTCTTTAGTTGAATTCCTACAGGAGCCAAACTTCTTTCGAATTTCTCCTTCAGTTGGATTCCTCCAGGAGCTGAACTCCTTCCAGACTTCTCCTTCAGTCGGACTCCTTTAGGAGCCAAACTCCTTTCAAATTTTTTCTTCAGTCAGATTTCTAAAGGAGCCAAACTCATTCTAAATTTCTCCTTCAGTCAGATTCCTTCAGGAGCCGAACTCCTTTCGAATTTCTTCTTCAATCGGATTCCTCCAGAAGCCAAACTTCTTTCGGATTTTTTCTTCATTCGAATTTCCATAGGAGCCAAACTTCTTCCAAACTTCTTCTTCAGTCAGATTTCTACAGGAGCCAAACTTCTTCCAGATTTTTTCTTCAGTCGAATTTCTTCAGTGGATTATTTTCAAATTTTAACTAGCATTCCTTCCGAATGATCACCTCTAGCCGTATTCTCTTTAGGAGTCCAAACTCCTCTAAAATTGATGTATGTCAAAGCTCTTCATCGACCAACGCCTGCTTCCTCTAAACTTTGACTATTAAATCTCAACGAATGGCCACTTCATAGCAACGGACACCACTCTCCATAACAAAATCCACATGGTCCTGAGTGGCCCACTACTGGATGGTTACTACAAGCTCCGTCTATAAAAAGGGACCTTTCAGATATATTTTCTCTAAGCTATCTTCTTCTTTCCAAAATTTTGTTGAATTCTTGCCTGAGCACTCCATTTCTATTGGTCAGAAGAGCTAATTTGATCATCGAAGGGTCTTATCGGAGCCACAACCATCAACTCCGAGCAAAATTTTATTTTGTGGGTCACCGACGGCGACCTCATCTTCCTCGACTTCAGCTCGATCCAATGTCAACCAAATTCTACACCGACAGAATTGGCACTAGAGGAAGGACCCTCTATTTCTGAGGTTCTCTTATTCTAAAGGGAGCTCGACACCGATCTCTCTTCTTCCTCTCTAGAATTTTTTTTCAAGAAAAAATACCTTTCAGAAAAGCCTCGACCTGACAATCAACAGCCTCTATAGCTAGATCCCATCCAGACCTATTCGCTTCCACTTCAGCCCTGGCAACTCATGCTCCACTTGCATCCATGGTGGATGTGGAGCAGTTCAACCAACTGGTTCAGTAGGTTCGTGGTCTTATGGAGGTAGTGCAGGCCATACATTGGTAGGCTCTGGCATCAATTCGATCGAAACAGGCCTTTCTAGAGCCCCATGATCTGATCTTGGGATGGCTGACATGGGCTATCCGACCTCTAATCTTCAAAAAGGGGAAGCAAAGGATGGAGGACCCTTGCTTAGACTATGATTCAATTCAAGGGGAGGCTTCACACCCTCTCGATCAAAAAATCCTGGAGATCAATGTTTGTGAAGATCTTTTTGATTGAAAGCTCCAGGAAATAAGTTGACGAATCGAAGAACTCCATCACGCTCCCTCCACCGATGGTAACGATATTTGTACTAACCCTCCTTTTTTAAAAAAGATTATGCAGGAATCGATCCCACCGAACTTCAAGCTCCCTCAGTTTGAGAGTTATGATGGAACTACTGATACGGTCGACCATTTGAAAGCCTTTCGAATGATGATGCTGCTCCACAGTGCATCAGACGTCATTTTGTATCGGACTTTCCCATCCATCCTTAAGGAAGCTATCAGAAATTGGTACTCAGCCCTTAAGTTGGGTATCATCTTTTTCTTTGATCAGATGAGCCATCAGTTTGTAGCTCATTTCATTAGCAGCCGACGTCCCCATCGAGGTTCAAATTTTTTAATGAACATCAAGCAGAAGAAGGAAGAATCCATCCGAGCTTATGTCACCCAGTTTAATGTAGCTGCATTGAAGGTCCGAAACTTGGACTAGTCGGTTGCAATGGCCGCACTTAAGGATGGCCTTCAGTAGAATGATTTACTGTTCTCTCTGAAAAAGAAGTATCCCAGAGATTTTGCCGATATACTAGCTCGGGCTGAAGATTATGTCCGAGCTGAAGAGGCCTTCAAGGCCAAGTATAATGAAGCCACTGGAGAGTGGTGAATTGGTGAGCCGAACAGGCCCACTGAGGAAGAAAAGTTAAGTGAAGCTCAGTCACACTCCCAAACTCCTCCTGAGCGCAAGCGAGCCCGAACTCCTCCCCAGGCTCGGAGGTAGAGAAGCCCCGATAGAAGGGCGCAGCGGGATTCTTCCCTCCGAAGATTTCATAACTACGCTCCTCTCAATGCTCCAAAAATGCAAGTATTGATGGAGATCAAGGAGCAACTGCTGAGGCCTGTAAGGATGAGCACTCATCCTGACAAGCACAATCCTAGCAAATACTGCCTCTACCATCATGACCACGATCACGATACTGAAAAATATATTTAGCTCTAAGACGAGATCAAGAAGCTCATCAAGAGAGGCCGACTGGATCGATTCCTCAGATGTCAGCCTGAAGCAAAGAAAGACCTACCGAGGGCACTACCGCAGCCTGAACCATCAAGAAGAAAGGAACAACAAGAAGATTGACCACCTCTTAACATCATCAATGCTATCTCTGGGGGACTTCGGTGTGAAGAGGCCAGCGGATCTGAGGGACCAGTGAAGAGGTGGAGAACTGAAGAGCCCATCACTTTCACTGATGAGGATGCTCAAGGAGTTCAATTTCTGCATAATGATGTGGTTGTAATCTCTTTAAATATTGCTGACTATGATGTACACCATATTTTGATAGATAATGAAAGCTCGACCGACGTATTATTTTATGATACTTTCTCAAAAATGTTCTTATTTAATAACCACTTAGAACCAATAAACTCTTGGTTGGTAGGCTTCACTGACGATCTCGTACCAGTTGAGGGCATAATAACTTTAGCTGTGATTGCAGGGCAACACTCGAAGTTGACTAAGGCATAAGTCGACTTTCTAGTCAAAAAGGCTCCATCTATCTATAATGCTATTTTCGACCGATCTGATCTAAATGCACTTCAAACAGTGGTATCAACTTATTATTTAAAAATGAAGTTTCCGATAAGTCATAAGATCGAAGAGGTCCAGGGAGATCAAGCTCTGGCAAGGCACTGCTACTCAATGTCCTACGAAAGGAAAAGCAGCCCGACCCTTATCCTGTTGATGGGCTAGATGTCCGTGATGACCTTACTGAAGAACGGGACGAACCCATAGAAGATCTTATGACCGTCCCCCTGAATGATGAAAATATGAAGCACACTGTACCGATCGACTCCAACTTGGAGGATGAGGTTTGGGAGCAACTCGTCACCTTTCTCAGGAAGAACGCAGATGTCTTCACCTGGGCCCCAACGGATATGTCAAAAATTGATGCCGAGGTCATGAAACATCGGCTGACCGTTGATCCTAAGTATTAGCCGATAAAAGAGAAGATGCGCAACCATGCCCTGGAGAGGCAGAAAGCAATTGCCAAAGAAATAGACAAGCTCCTCAAAGCTAGATTCATCTGAAAAGTTAACTATCTGATCTGGGTTTCAAATGTGATCCTCGTCAAAAAGACAAGCAACAAGTAGAGAATGTGTATAAACTTCAAACAGTTGAACAAAGCCTGCCCAAAGAACAACTACCCTCTTCTCAGGATTGATCAACTGGTAGATGCAACCTCGGGCCACGAGCTCTTCACCTTCATGGATGCTTTCTTCGACTATAACCAGATATGGATGGTACCGGAGGATGAGGAGAAAACTACTTTTGTTACTGACAGATATGGATGGTACCGGAGGATGAGGAGAAAACTACTTTTGTTACTGACTATGGTCTTTACTGTTACAGGATTATGCTCTTTGGACTCAAGAATGTAGGGGCAACGTACCAGCACCTGATCAACAAGATTTTCAAGTAGGAGGACCGCAACATGGAGGTGTATGTGGATGACATGCTCGTCAAAAGTTGAGCTTCTATAAACCACCTCGCCGACCTCGAAAAGACCTTCAGTGCACTCAAAAAGCACAAGATGAAGCTGAACCCAACCAAGTGCGCCTTTGGTGTGACCTTAGAAAAATTTCTAGGATATATAGTGTCAAGATGCGGGATTGAAGCAAATCTAGAGAAAATTCGAGCTATTCGAAAGATGACTGCTCCAAGAATAATCAAAGAAGTTCAACGCCTGACTGAAAAAGTAGCGTACCTAAATCATTTTATCTCAAGATCGACGGAGTGATGCATGCCTTTCTTCCAAGTTCTCCAGCAACCAAAGAACTTCTACTAGATGATGAAATGCCAATAGGCATTTGAAGAGCTCAAAAACTACCTCGACTCACCTCCACTACTGGCAAAGCCTAAACCTAGAGAAGAGTTGTTCTTGTACCTAGCACTCTCCGGTGGTCTTGGCAGCAGTCCTACTCAAGGAGGAAGCAAAGATGCAGCGATCGGTCTACTACATAAGTCGGGTCCTGAGGGATGCAGAGATCAGGTACTCTAAGTTGGAGAAATTGATCTACTCTCTTCTAATCACTATCAGGAGACTCCGACCTTACTTTCAGGGGCACACCATAACGGTCTACTCCGACCTTAGTCAACCCCGAGGGAGTCGTCGTCAAGTATGCGCTACACTTTGAGTTTTCTACGACTAATAATGGGATCGAATATGAAACACCGATCACCGGGTTAAAAATAGCAAGAGAGTTAAAAGTAGATCGACTTCAAGTCCATAGTGATTCTCAATTGATGGTCGGCTAAGTTAGTGGCAACTATGAAGCATGAGAGGAAAGTATAATGAAATATCTTGAGAAAGTAAAGAATTTGACTCTGGCTTTTGATAGTTTTGGCATTCGACAGATTACTAGGGCAGAAAATACAAGAGCCGACCTTCTCTCTAAGTTGGCCACTTCAGCTCCAGCCGAACTGCCAAAAGAAGTATTTTTCGAAACTCTAAAATGCTCAAGCTCGAAGGAATCATAGTTTGTTATGCAGATGGAGCTCAAGCCGAGCTGAATTGATCCGTTAGTTGCCTATGTCAAAGAGGGAGTTCTTCCTCATGATCTGAAAGAAGCTTGAAAACTCAGAAATCAAGCCTCTCGGTACGTTTTGTATGAGGGCAAGTTGTATAAGAGGTCGTATTCATTGCCGCTGCTAAAATGTCTCCGACCTTCAAAGGCCGACTTTACATTATGGAAAGTGCATGAGAGAATTTATGAAAGTCATGTAGGAGCCAGGTCCCTATCATAAAAACTTCTTCGGCAAAGGTACTATTGGCCGACCTTATACCACGATTCTATGGAGTATGTCAAGAAATGTGACCACTGTCAGAAGAAGCAAACCTACAAAGACAGTTGGCCTCCGAGCTTACTCCATTAAATGCACCTTGGCCATTTACGCAGTGGGGAATGGATATACTTGGCCATTTTCTAACGGCATTCAGACAATAGAAGTTCCTCATGATCGTGATCGACTACTTCACCAAATGGGTTAAAGTCGATCCACTAGCAAAAATTACCGAGGCCAAGGTATAGGACTTCATCTGAAAGTCAATCATCTGTCGGTTCAGTTTGTCCCAAATTCTCATAACAAATAACGGGCGATAGTTCGCTGGAATGAGGTTCGCCGAGTTTTACGAAGATCTAAACATCTTCCATCACTTCACATCGGTAGCTCACCCACAGGCAAATCGAAAAGCTGAAGTGACCAACCGAACCCTACTGCAGAGCATCAAGACAAGGCTCGATAGAGTAAAGGGGGCCTGGGTGGACGAACTCTACCACGTCCTCTAGACATACCGAACTACTCAAAGGCTACCGATTGAGAAAACACTATTTGCCTTGGCTTTCAAAACAGAGGCAGTCATCCCAATCGAGCTTAAGCTCCCATTAGCATGGGTCGTAGCCTTCAATGAGCAACATAACTCATAGGACCTCAGAGCCAACCTCGACCTACTTGAAGAAAAAAGAGAGGATGCCCAGGTTCGGATGGTGGCCTATAGGCGAAGGATGGCCCGATACTATAACTCCAAAGTTAAAGATAAAATATTCAAAGTGGGAGACTTAGTGCTTCGGCGAGCTGCCATCTCTTGGCCTCAGAGCCAAGGGAAGCTTGCCCTATATTGAAAAGGCTCATATGAAGTAGAGGAGGTCGTTCAGTTCGAAACTTATCACCTGAAGGAGCTCAGAGGGACGACGCTCCCACGATCTTGAAATTCAAAAAATCTAAGGATGTACTACCAGTAATTTTTCATCAATAAAACTCCTCTATTTCAATGTTATTGTCTCTTGGTGCAAAAACTATATGATGACAAGGAAGAAGCAACCAATAATGGCCATGTTAGGAACAGAAGGAGAACCTCATCCTAATGTGAGAAAAGTTGAAGACCTCATTCATTTTAGATGAAATGGAGGAAGAGGCCCTGACAACGGCCCTGATATGCCCCCACAGTCTATTAGGAATAGGAGGAGAACCTCGTCCTAATGTGAGCAAGGTCGAAGACCTCATTCATTTTAGATGAGATGGAGGGAGAGGCCTTGACAACGGTCCTTATATGCCCCCATAGTCCATTAAAAATAGGAGAAGAACCTCATCCTAACGTGAGCAAAGTTGAAGACCTCATTCATTTTAGACGAGATGGGAAGAGAGGCCGTGACATTGGCCCTTATGTGCCCATCCCCCATAGCCCATTAGGAATAGGAAGAGAACCTCATCCTAATGCGAGCAAAGTTGAAGGCCTCGTTAATTTTAGACGAGATGGTGGGAGAGGCCCTAACAACACCCCTTATGTACCCCCACAGCTTACTAGGAATAGGAAGAGAACCTCATCCTAACGTGAGCAAAGCCGAAGACTTCGTTCATTTTAAACGAGATGGGGGGAGAGGTCCCGACAACAGCCCCATTATGCCCGACAACAATAGGAGATAAGATCTTCTTCAACTTCTCCTTCAACTTCGACTGAAGATAAGATCTCTTCCGAGCTTCTACGTCAACAGGAGATAAGATCTCCTCCAAGCTTCTACGTCAATAGGAGATAAAATCTTCTTCAACTTCGACTGGAGATAAGATCTTCCTCGAGCTCCTCCATCAATAGGAGATAAGATCTCCTTCAACTTCTCCTTCAACTTCGATTGGAGATAAGATCTCCTTCAACTTCTCCTTTAACTTCGACTGGAGATAAGATCTCCCCCGAGCTTCTATGTCAACAGGAGATAAGATCTCTTTCAACTTCTCCTTCAACTTTGGCTAGAGATAAGATCTCCTCCGAGCTTCTACGTCAATAGCAGATAAGATCTCCTTTAACTTCTCCTTCAACTTCGGCTGGAGATAAGATCTCCTCCGAGCTTTTATGTGAATAAGAGATAAGATCTCCTTCAACTTCTCCTTCAACTTTGGCTGGAGATAAGATCTCCCACGAGCTTCTACATCAACAAAAGATAAGATCTCCTTCAACTTCTCCTTCAACTTCGGCTAGAGACAAGATCTCCCCCGAGCTCCAACTTTAACTTCAAATTCAACCTCGACTGGAGACAAGATCTTCTCCGAGTTTCAACTATAATTTCAACTTCAATCTCGACTAGAGATAAGATTTTCCCAGAGCTTCAACCTAAAATGGTGCAGAGCTCGAAAGTGGACTTCGGCAGTCGCCTTTTTTGTACTCCCTTCCTTCGAATTTCGAACTCAAAAGTAGGGGGACTATTGTTGGAGATAAATCCCGCTCCCATCGAAGTCCAGCCTGATGCTTAGCCTAATGCAACTGATAATCCTAAAGGAGCTTCGATTGAGAATTCTCCCTCCAGTGGTCGAATCCTGAAGCGACCGAACTTATTCAGTAGTCGAACTTGTCCAATGGTCGAACCCCAACCGATCTCCTTCCAGATTTCTCCATCAGTCAGATTTCTATAGAAGCCAAACTCCTTTCGAATTTCTCCTTCAGTCAGATTTCTTTAGGAGCCAAATTCCTTCCAAATTTCTCCTTCAGTTGGATTTCTACAGCAGCCAAGCTCCTTCCGGATTTCTCCTTCAATCAAATTTCTTCAGGAGTCGAACTCCTTCCGAATTTCTCCTTCAGTTGGATTCCTCCAAGAGCCAAACTCCTTTCAGATTTCTTCTTCAGTCGGATTTCTATAGGAGCCGAACTCCTTCTGGATTTCTCCTTCAGTCGGATTCCTCCAGGGGCCAAACTCCTTCCGAATTTTTTCTTCAGTCCGATGCCATCAGGAGCCGAACTTCTTTCGGACTTCTTCTTCAGTTGGATTCCTACAGGAACCGAACTCCTTCCAAATTTTTTCTACAGTCAGATTCCTTTAGGAGCCGAACTTCTTTCAAATTTGTCCTTCAGTCTGGTGCCTCTAGGAGCCGAACTCCTTCCAAACTTTTTCTTCAGTTGGACTCCTCCAAGAGCCGAACTCCTTTCAGATTTTTTCTTCAATCGAATTTCTACAGGAGCCAAACTCCTTTCAAATTTTTTCTTCAGTTGGATTTCTATAGGAGGCGAATTTCTTCCGAATTTCTCCTTCAGTTAGACTCCTCCATGAGCCAAACTCCTTTCGAATTTTTCCTTCAATTCAATGCCTCCAAGAGCCGAACACCTTCCAGATTTCTCCTTTAATCAGATTTCTACAGGAGCCAAACTCCTTCATAATTTCTCCTTCAGTCCGTGCCTTCAGGAGCCGAACTCCTTCTGAACTTCTCCTTCGGTCGGACTCCTTCAGGAGTCAAACTCTTTCCAAATTTCTCCTTCAGTCCAGTGCTTTTAGGAGCCGAACTCCTTTCAGACTTCTCCTTCAGTCGGATTTCTACAGGAGCCAAACCTCTTTCAAATTTCTCCTTCAGTCGGACTCTTCTAGGAGCCGAACTTCTTCCGGACTTCTCCTTCAGTCGGATTTCTACAGGAGCCGAACTCCTTCCTGATTTCTCCTTCAATCAGATTCCTCCAAGAGCCGAACTTCTTTCGGATTTTTCCTTCAGTTGGATTTGTACAGGAGCCAAACTCCTAGATTTCTCCTTCAATCGGACTCCTTTAGGAGCCGAACTCCTTCCGAATTTCTCCTTCAGTTCGGTGCCTTCAGGAGCTGAACTCCTTTCGAACTTCTCCTTCAGTCAGATTCCTACAGGAGCCGAACTTCTTCTAAATTTTTTCTTCAGTCGGATTCCTCCAAGAGCCGAACTCCTTCCAAATTTCTCCTTCAATCCGATGCCTCCAGGAGCCAAACTCCTTCCAGACTTCTCCTTCAGTCGGACTCCTCCAGGAGTCGAACTTCTTCTGGATTTCTCCTTCAGTCAGATTTCTATATGAGCCGAACTCCTTCCAAATTTCTCCTTCAGTCAGATTCCTCCAGAAGTCGAACTTCTTCTGGATTTCTTCTTCAGTCCGGTGCCTTCAGGAGCCGAACTTCTTCCGAATTTTTTTTCAGTCGGATTCCTCCAGGAGTCGAGCTCCTTTTGGATTTCTCCCTCAGTCAGATTTCTACAGGAGCCGAACTTCTTTTGGATTTTTTCTTCAGTCGGACTCCTCTAGGAGCCAAACTTCTTCTGGATTTCTCCTTCAGTCGAATTCCTCCAGTGAATTACTTTCATATTTCAGCTAGCATTCCTTTCGAATGATCTCCTCTAACCATATTTTCTTTAGGAGTCCGAACTTATCTGAAATTGATGTATGTTAAAGCTCTTCACCGATCAATGCATGCTTCCTCCGAATTTTGACTATTAAATATCAACGAACGACCACTTTATGGCAACGAATATTACTCTCCATAACAAACTCCACGTGGCCCCGAGCGGCCCACTACCGGATGGTTACTACAAGCTCTGTCTATAAAAAGGATCCTCTAGATACGTTTTCTCTAAGCTTTCTTCTCCTTTCCGAAATTCTACTGAATTCTTGTCTGAGCACTCTATTTCTGTTGGTCAAAAGAGCTGACTTGATCGTCAGAGAGTTCTGCCGGAGCCACCACAACCAACTTCGGATGAAACTTTATTTTGCAGGTCACGACGACCTCATCTTTCTCGACTCCAGCTTGATTCAGCGTCAACCAAATTCTGCACCAACATAATCTATTTATCAAATCCAATCAGACCCAATCTATTTAACTTTTTTATTTAAAAATATTGATTATTTTTAGGCTTTGATCCAATACTATTTGAATTTTAATATGTTTAGTTCGAATTTTAAACTTAACAATAAATTTAAATACAAACTTAACAATAATATAAACTTAAAGGGTGAGGAAAATCAACCCTTGGTCATGGTCCCGGCACCCTCGTCGGTGAGAATCTCGAGGAGCAGCAAGTGGGGGATGCGGCCGTCGATGATTCTGGCCTTACGGACCCCCTGGGCGAGCGACCTAATGCAGCAATCGACCTTGGGTATCATCCCGCCGGTGACCTTCCCCTTCTCCACCATCCTTCTCACCCTCATTAATCTCCTTCATTAGGCTACCTGGGTCGTTTCGGTCCTCCAGGATCCCCACCACGTCCGTCAGCAGGATCAGCTTCTCCGACCCCATGGCAGCCACGATCGCCCCCGCCGCCGTGTCAGCATTCACATTGTAGCCCTGCCCGCCCTCGTCCACCGCCACCGAGGCGATCACGGGGATGTTCGCCTGTGCCGTATGTGCCCGTCTGCCAGGATGGGCCGGAGGATGGTGGGGTCCATGTGGGCTATCTTGCCCATGAAGCCTAGAGCCGCAGCATCGGGGGTAGGGTGGGGGATGAGGAGCAGGCATCCTTGCCACAAAGGCCCATGGCAGTGGCGCCGGCGATGTTGATGAGGGACACGAGGGACTTGTTCACCTTGCTAACGAGGACCATCTCGACCACCTCCATGGTGGGGGCGTCCATGACGCGGAGGCCGTTATGGAACTGGGGCTAGTGGCCCAGGCGGAGGAGCCACGAGTTAATCTTCGGGCCACCAATGTGGACGAGCACGAGGCTGAGGCTGATCCAGGAAAGGAGGACGAGGTCGTTGATGATGGAGGACAGGAGGGCCGGGGACTTCATGGCGGCGCCACCATCCTTGACCACGATCATCTTCCCGTGGAACCGCTGGATGAAGGGGAGTGACTCCGAGAGGATGTCCATGCACGTCTGGGCCGGTGTCTGAAGGGGCAACCACGACAAAGAGGAATAAGGAGGAGAAGGCAGAGGCTAGGGTTTTGGTGGGGCTTCATCGCACTGCATCATCGCCAACGGTGATGGGCCGGGCATCAACGGATAAACCTTGACCCTAATTTGGAGGGGGAGAATGGTAAAAATAGATCTCAAGAGCCAGGAAGGAAGCTAGAAGCACTGGAGAAGGAGCGGAGCTACAGAGGAATGAAGGAAGAAATAAAAAATCCTAAGGAGTGAAGGAAGAAATAAAAAATCCTAAGGAGTGAAGGAAGAAATCAAAAACTAAATCCTAGAAGACGGATGGGAGGAAAGACCCAAAGAGTCTCAAAGAAACTAAGAGTGAAAGATCAAAATCGAAAAATAAGGGAGCCTAAAGTCTAAAAAATTTAAGTTATGCATGTTCATGGGTTATAACCCGACCC
>QRFJ01001835.1:132627-205127 GCA_006176705.1 Cocos nucifera | reverse complement strand
CCATTGATGAAGGGTGCCACTCCTAGCTTGCTAATAAATATTCATAACCACATTGCCTTTATGGCAGCCTCAAATCACTACTACAGAATCGAGCTATGGCAGCAGTTTATAACCGCTGCCATAGCCCAAAAAACCAACTGCTATCATAGTCCAAAAAATTGCTGCTATAGGATAAAACCGCTGCCATAGTCCAAAAAATCAACTGCTATCATAGTCCAAAAAATTGCTGCTATAGGATATGGTAGCAGTTAACAAACCGCTGCCATAGTCCAAAAAATTGCTGCTATAGGATATGGCATCAGTTAGCTAACCGCTGCCACTACAGTCATTGCTGTAGGTCTATGACAGTGGTTATGAAAATTACTGTCATATACGTCTATTGCAGTAGTTTTCAAACCACTATCATAGGCTTGTCTATGACAGTGGTTATAGAATCACTATGATAGACCGGTTTATAGCAGTGGTTATGAAATTGCTACCATAGGCTTGTCTATGAAAGTGATTATGTAACTGTTGCTATAGATCTAATGCAGCAGTTGACACATTACCTACGACAGCGATTGGCATGTTTATGGCAGCGGTTGTAAAATCGCTATCGTAGCTTCTGAATAATTAAAAAAATATAAAATTTTTAATTTTTTATATATTTTACCTGATAAATGCGGAGATATATAACATAAAAAATATTATAAATATAAAAATATTTCTAAAATGCTAAAATTTTATTATCGAATAAAATTTATTATAATATTTTTTTAAAAAAATGCATCAAAAGTCTTCTAAATCTACATCATCGTCATCTCCGAGAGATGGAGCATGAGCTAGAGCCAGAGCTGAAGCTGGAGGAGCTGGAGCTAGAATACGCACCAACATATCCTCAAAGCCCATGAAAGCACCTCCAAAATGTGTGCTGAGCATCAACACCATGTCTCTCATGATGCCCTCCAGATGAGATGCACTCTCCTCAGCCCGATCTGGCCGTGTCATAGCATGATCTATCCGTGCCAACACCACCTCAAGCTCCTCCTGACTAACGACATCGAAAGCCTATGAAGAGATGCTCGCCTCTGATCAATAGCTAGTCGGTGTATGTCCGAACCTACATCAGATCCTCCTAGAGTGCTCAGGCCCCAAGACTTGAGATAGATGGTCATTGGGGCCAAAAGTACCCGAGCCCTCGCTCGTGAGCACATCTAACTAATCCTGTAATTATAAATGTAAATAAAATTTTATAAAAAATGCTATAATACTAATCATATATACTAATATATTTAATACTTACAAAAATTTTTTCGATCTTAGAGTTCATCGACCTACCCTTCTTGTCCATACGGTTGGATCGAAAGATCTCGCTACAGCTGGGCATCACTCCATCTTTCATCAACTATAACAATGGATGAATTTATCAAAAATATAAAAAAAAATAATTTAATTTATCTAGTAAGATTTAGAATTCATTACCTCTCTATGCACACGACTAGCCATAGACTCATGGTTGAGAGTGTGCGTATACTTCTGGGCTGTCCGATTCTCTCGATTCTGATGGAAAGTAGTCTAACAAGTATTCAAATAAATAATAAATATTTAAAAAATATTTAAATATAACTTTAAGTGTATTAAAAAATTTAAAAGTTAGTAATTTTATATCAAATTTTTGGCTCCTCCAATGTGTAACTATCCTCTTCCACTGACTCAGAGAACAGTCCTATATCTAAGAAATAAGCTCCTCTCGAGTGTCTCGTCGATGCTCGAGCCATCCTCTATGGAGCTTGACCTTATAACCCTGGTACAACTCCTCGATCTTCTTCAGTCGAACATCTCGAGCCCTCTCATGATCAAGAAAATCATACCTCCTCTGCACAAAGTTATCAAAAGTTAGTTACAAAATTATTCTAATCAAACATAGTGTAAACATGTAAAATACATAAATATAATTAAGATACACTTACCCATATCTCCTCCTACACCCGATCCTTGATAGTATCATCCATCAATCATCAGTCTCTGGGCTCTATGGGAATAATGTTTGACTACCTCACAAGCAGTCCAAAAAAGGAATGCATCTCCCATGCAGTCTCCCTTACTGACCTCTCCTTTGGATCATACTGTACCATCACCTGATGCTGGTGGTTCCACACATGCGCCAAACATGTGGAACCATAAAATATCCTACTGAATGATGTACCTACAATGAAAATATGTTATGCAAATATATAAGTGTATAAATACTATATAAAAAATAAATAAATAATATAATAAAAATGTACACTCATATGTCGGTGGAGTAGCATGTGTCGAAGATATGGATGATGGTAGAGGCTCAAATGTTAGTGGAGTAGTAAATGCTATCGGTAGAGTAGATGCCGATGGTGGAGGTCCTTGAGTAACCGATGCGGAGGTGGATGGAGTATGTTCTGACTACTCCTCAGATGCTGAACTCCACATAATCCATCAAAAGATAGGGGTGAAAGCTAGATGGTATTTTGGTGCCATCATGACCTACAACGTTAATGAACATTAATCAATATAACATGTTGAATAATAATCAAAGATATGCGTAGGTAGCATCGGTACAATTACATATAAATATACATATACGGAAAGAAGAATGAAGTAGATGATGATGGCACTTTAGGGCTTAAAGTTGGAACCTTAGAGAGACATATCAAATTCTATTCGCACCCATCGAGCCGACTCCATGCCTAAGATAGCTGGCTCCATGCCTGAGACATTTGGCTAGGGTCCTCCCCTAGCTGGCTCGATCTTGACCCAAGCCAGCTCGGTTGCATATCTGAGCTGGCTCAACTGTGTGCCATCCCCTATTCTTGGTTGTCTCCGCCCTCCACTCATCTTTTTGATTGCCCATCTTTCATTCAATCTCCATCATCGATGAGGCCAGACCTCCTCCCTGATCCCTCTCTCCCTCTCTCGATCTCCCTCTCTCCCTCTCTCGATCTCATCCCTTGTCGGCGAGGCCAGACCCCCTTCCTCCCTCTCTCCCTCTCTCGATCTCCCTCATCAGCAACGACGATGAGGCCGAACCCCTTCCTCTCTCACTCTCTTGATCTCCCTCGCCAGTGAGACCAGACCTCCTTCCTCCCTCTCTCTCTCTCTTGACCTCCCTCATCGACAACGACGGTGAGGCTGAACCCCCTCCCTCCCTCTCTCCCTCTCTCTTTCTTAGTTTCGAATCTCAAAATTGGATCTGGATATCCAGGATCCATTAGGATTCAAGTCTGGTACTTTCAGTACGGACCCATCGGATATTCGAGTTTGAGTCTGATACTAGTAATTAAAATTAAATTTGGATCTAAATATCTAGGTTTTGATCCAAACCCGATCCATTGATAGATCTAGTTCAGTGATTAACAAATAATACTATAAAATTAAAATAAAAATATATCTACAACTATAGAGAGGGGGTCACACCAAAAGCTTCGAGGGTCACCGACAACGGTGCTGGAGGAAGACGACGATGCTAGAGGTAACCTACGAAATAATAGCAAGATAGTGAGATAGAGAGAGAGAAAAGAGAAAAGAGGAAAGAGAGAGAGAGAGAGGGAGAGGGGGCCCGAAGGGGCACCATGATGGAAAGGCTAGGGGATGGGGAGGGCAGGGGGTCGACGGTCGGGAATGTGGAGGGCAGGGGCGGTGGTGGCTGGGGATGGGGAGAGCAAGGGGTGGCGGGCCACCGGGGATGGGGATGGCAGGGGGCAAGCGGTCAGAGATGGGGAGGGTGGGCGGCCATGATCGAGGATGGGGAGGGCGGGGAGCAGGCGATGGTGGTGATCGGGGATGGGGAGGTGGGGGGCGGGTGGCTGGGGTAGGCAAGGGATGGCGGCATGGGGCGACAGTCGGAGATGAGGAGGGCAGGGGCGGTGCCGACCGAGCTTGGGGATAGGGAGGGCAAGGGGCGGTGGTGATCGGGGATGGGGAGGGAGGAGGGCGGGCGATGGTGGCGGGAGGGTAAGGGTGGGCGACTGGGGATGGGTGGAGTCTCACCGATGATGGAGGGAGGGGAGAGAGAAAGAGCGCACATGGAAGGAAAGAAAAATTAAAAATTTTTAACCAAACCTATGACAGCGGTCCATAGATCTATAGCAGTGGTTATGGTAAACCACTGCAATAGATTTATGGCAGCGGTTATAACCGCTGCCATAGATCTATAGCAATGATTTTTAGTAATCACTATCGTAGATTGAAAATAATTTTTTTTTATTTTTTTTAAATATTATATAATTTTAAAATTTAATATCCATCTTCATCATTCATTATTTAAATAATTACTATTAGAGTATCGTCATAAAAGATCACCTCGATCCGATGGCCCTAGCTTCATCGATTAGAAAAATTTGATTTCGATGATCACGAACGATGATGCAATGACTGATAGATGGAGACCTCCAATCGATCCAAAAATCTACAATGATGATCTTGATAATATTTATATTATACTATCAAAATTTTACTTCAATCGAATATTGTAATCATGGTTAATTTAGTATGGAATAATTTTAGCTATTAAATTAAAAATAAGTGATCAAAGGGCTAAACGACGTTTGATTATGAGATAATTTTTTAGTTAAATGATCTTTGCTATAATTTTAATCATTTGATATGATGATGATAGTAAAATTTAAATTATTTTCGTATGAACTATTCATGTTAAGTAGATATTGCAAAAGCACGAGCATATATATATAACAACCAATGGAGTTTAAGAATGGTTATTAGATGATGTATAGTTTTAGATTGTTCTTAGTCTCACAAGTTGAATTTTATAATCGCCACCATAAAAAATAATTATAGAAGTAGCCAAGATCATTTATAAAAAAATTATTTCATAATCGGACACCATCTAGTCCTTTGATCACTCGTTTATCATTTAACGACCAAAATTTATCTATACTAAATTGACCAAGATAACGATATCTGATTGAAATAAAATTTTGATAGTATGCTATAAATATAATTAAGATCATCATTGTAGATTTTTGAATCTATCGAAGGTCTCCATCTATCAGATCATCGCATTGTCGTTCATGGTAGTTGAAATCAAATTTTTTTGATCAATGAAGCTAGGACCATTAGATCGAGGTGATCTTTTGCGATGATACTCTAATGATAATTATTTAGATAATGAATGATGAAGATGGATATTAAATTTTAAAATTATATATTATTTAAAAAAATAAAAAAAATATATTACAGTGGTTACAAATAATCGCTGCCATAGATTGATATATAGCAGCAATTATAAGAAATCGCTACTATAGGTCCAACATATGGTAGCGGTTATAAGGAACCGCTGCTATAGGTTGGACATATGGCAGCAGTTATAAAAAATTGCTGCAATAGATCGGACTATGGCAGCAGTTTGTTGTAACCGCTACTATAAGGATTGATGGTGCTTCCAAGCCTTGGAAGGCCGTGGAAAGAGCCAGGATGTTGGCTCCAAAGATTTCAGAAGCTTGATTGATGCTTCAGAGATTTAGAACATAAGGTGAAGCAAGAAATCAAAGTCGAAGAATCAAAACTACAAAAGAAAGATTTTCTGTGGGTTAGTCGGCTCAGTCTAAAACTAGATCGGCTAAGTCTCAGAGCATAGGCAAAATAGAGAGATGAGTGGTCGAAACTGCTGGCATGGCATAGGACTGGGCCGAATCAATTTTGGACTGAGCCGATCTAGTGGAACTTAGCCGACTCAGTGCTGAGACTGAGCCAGCTCAGTGCACGAGTAGAGTTACGTGAGGATCTATTTTGGACTAGGGTCTAGGTTGATCCTAAGGATCTTAAGGCCTGGTTTGAGAGGTCTTAAGGTAGCTAATTCATGTATGAGTCGGGTCTAAATCCAGAGGATGAGAGCATGGGAGACATGGGTGTACATGGGCTCGGTGAGTGCTTTCATATATTGGATTAGTCAGGAGAGTTTTTTGATCGAGCCTAATGACTATGTACAAATACATAGGTTGTATTAGGATTTTCAAGGATAGAATCAATATAAATCTTTTCTCCCTCAATTCTCTCTTCTTCTCTTCTCTCTGGAGTTGCTGTCCCAGGGTTCTTGAAGAAGCCCTAGAGAAGGGGGCATCTCTCTCAAGCCCAAGGAGGGAGGTGCCCCATCACAGATCCAGGTGGAGGGTTAGTGGTTTGCTGCCCATAAAGAATATCACAGATTTTTTTAGGTTTGTGCTAAAGATCAGGGGCTTCTCCAACACGGTATCAATGCTTGTGATGTCAATGATGATTGATGTTCGAGTGATATCATGGGTCTATAATTTGGTATTAGAGCTAGGTGATGTTTGAAACATTATGGACGATAATATGGTATCAGAGCCAAGTTTCAAAGCCTGATGGTGCATGAAAGCGAAGGAGAAGTCGTACAAGGTGAAATCAAAAATCTGCACAAGGATTCCATAGTATGTCTCAAATCTACCTTGTTATTGCTGTGATTTGACCAATTGAAAGCAGCAAATTGAAGATGGAGGTTGAGAGGATTAACGAAAAGGAATTTTTTCAGGGTGGAAGGATTGGGTGCATGATATGCTGATCGATCTTGGTGGAAAGGTCGAGGTGTATGATGGTTATGTGACAGGCAGAGAGTGCTGGAGTGTTGCAGTAGTACTTCTCTGAAGATGCAGGGCTGAGAAAGGCTTAGCGATGCAACAACCAAAGGAGGTATCCCAGCAAAGAGCATCAGGATTCTCTAGGAAGATGGATAGTGTGGGGCTATTGAAGAGAAGTTTTTCAAGGGGTAATAATCGAAGGAAGGCCAAAGAAGCGACTATACATCCTTCAGTGTCAGAAAGGCAAAAAAATAGTCAGAGATATATTCAGCAGTTCGATCAAAGCATGGATTTGCAGAGTCTTGGGGATAATGGAGATGGATGATCCATAGAGGTCTAGTAGGTTAGGGCTGGGCGGTTGTAGAGCGGTGCAGAGACAAGGCCAGGGAGAGCTACCTTGGAGGCATAAGGACTGAGAGAGGCTCGATAGTGCAGCGGTCGAGGAGTGTATCTTAGCAGATGGTGTCAGAGGCATCTCAGAAAGACTGAGAGTGGGTCTCATGGAGAGCTAGAAGGTCTCAAAAAATGCCAGGAGGTCTCAGACAGTCGGGAGTATCATGGATCAAGTTTCTTCTATAGGAGCATCAGAAAGAGTCATGGTTCTGGTGGAGGATGGTTCTTCAAGTGCAACTAAAGTGATGGCTGGTATAGGGGTAGAAGAGAAGGACTTGGATGAAATTTTCTATGATTCAGTCATTAGATTCAGAAGAGTTGGATAAGCTCTTAGGTTTCGAAGGTACCTATGGATTCCGGAGGTATCCAAGACGGCTTCGAAGTGGGCCATGGAGCATAGAGGATTCGAAGGGGCAGCAATAGGCTCAGCAGTGCAGCGTTGAGTGGTTGGCCTCGAGGAACTCGATGATAGAGTCGACTTCTGTGGCATCAGGTGGACTTCAGATATAGGTGGAGCTCTGTAGTGGTGGCTTCACAAGTGGAGAAAAAATTTGGCATGAGTTCAGAGCTGAGGGTCAGCACTGGTGATGCACAGTTTCAAGTGGAGCAGCATGTGCAGGTGGACAGGCGTAGCTCTAAGAAGATCGTGTCATGGTATAACATGTGCTGGTGTAGAAATGCTATAGGTTCTCCAAGAAAGTCTAGAGAAAGTGATGCATCTGCTAAGTAGAAGGAATCCTACAATTTCAGGGTGGTGCCAAGAAGCAAGCATAGGTCTTCAGCGGTGGAGGTGGTCATCTTAAAAGTCTTAAAGGTGCATAACAGCTGAAGAAGATTGGCAGAGGCGATGTTTGCACAGGTGCTATCAAGTGCGTAGGGATAGTGAGATCATGCAGAAGGGCATTGCCGAGGGATTTGCCAAGACTTGGGACATTAAAGTGGAGATTGTGAGGATTGATGGTGCTCCCAATCATTGGGAGGCCATGGGAGGAGCCAGGGTGTTGGCTCCAAGGATTTTAGAGGCTTGGTTGGTGCTTCAGAGACCTAGAACACAAGGTGAAACAAGGAACCAAAGTCGAAGAATCAAGACTATAGAAGAAAGATTTTCTGCAGGTTAGCCGACTCAGTCCAAAACTAGGTCGGCTAAGTCTCAAAGCACAGGCAAAATAGGGAGTTGAGCGTTTGGGACTGCTGACATGGTACAGGACTAGACTGACTAAGTTTTGGACTAAGCTGACCTAGTGAAACTTAGCCGACTCAATGCATGGGTAGAGTTATGCGAGGATCTATTTTGGGCTAGGGTCTGGGTTGATCCTAGGGGTCTTAAGGTCTAGTTTGAGAGGTCTTAAGGTGGCTAATTCATGTATGGATTGGGTCTAGATCTGAAGAATGAGAGCATGGGAGACATGAGTGTCATGGGCTCGGTGAATGCTTTCATGTATTGGGTTAGCCAGAGGAGTTTTTTGGTCGGGCCTAATGACTATATATAAATACATAGGTTGTATTAGGATTTTCAAGGATGGAATCAATACAGATCTTTTCTCCTTCAATTCTTTCTTCTTCTCTTCTCTCTAGAGTTGCTACCCCAGGGTTCTTGAAGAAGCCCTAGAGAAGGGGGCATCTCCTTCAAGCCTAAGGAGAGAGGCACCCCACCACAAATCCAAGTGGAGGATCAGTGGTTTACTGCCCAAAAAGAACATCACAGGTTCCTTCAAGTCTGTGCTAAAGATCAGGGGCTTTCACAACATGGTATCGGTGTTTGTGATGTCAAGAATGATTGGCGTTCAAGCAATTTCATGGGTTTACAATTTGGTATCAGAGCTAGGTGATTTTGGTACGTTGCGGACGATAATAAGCGATTTCTTATAACCACTGCCATAGACTCTATTGCAATGATTTCCAAAATTACTATCATAATATGCACTGCCATAGCCTCTTTTTATAGTAGTGAATGACGCAATGTATTCTGCGTCGCAAACAAAATCAGCTATGATATTCTACTTAAAGTTTTTTCAATAGATTGCTCCTCTATTTAGGATAAAAAATAACCCAATGTACTCTTTCTATCATCATGATTTGACTGAAAACTAAAATTAGTGTATTCCATAAGTTTTAAGTCAGTATCTCCATATATGAGCTACTAGTCTTTGATATTTTTCAAATACTTAAGGATTGTCTATATAACCTTCCAGTGGTTCTCACTAGGATCAGACTAGTATCTACTCACATACCTAGTGAATATGCCATATCTGATCTCATACATATCGTGACGTACATGATAGATCCCACTATGGAGGCATATGAAATTCTACTGATATGCTCTTTCTCTTTAGGAGTTGTCAGACAATCCTTCTTAGAGAGAAAAATTTCATGGTCAACCAGTAGATAGCCTTTTTTGAAATTCTTCATATTGAATCTTTTCAGCACGATATCTATGTGCATGGATTGGGACAACCCAAGCATCCTTTTAGATCTATCTCTATAGATCTTCATCTCTAAGATGTAGGATGTTTCTTCCAAATCCTTGATGGAGAAATGAGATGACAACCAAATCTTTATTCTCTGTAATGCTGAAATGTCATTCCTAATTAAAAAAATATCATTCATATACAATACAAAATATACAAATATAGAACCATTTGCCCATTTATAGATGTAGGGTTTTCTCCATTTGTAATGAAGCCACATATTTTGATCATCTTATCAAAACGCATGTTCCAACTCCAAGATGATAGTCAAACTAACTTTATAGGTCTCCACTTTTCCATCTACGCTACTTTTTTTTTTTTGAAAATTCATTTGCACCCAATGAATTTTATCCCTTCAGGTGGATCAACTATTGTCCACACACTATTGATCTTCAAGGACTCCATTTCGGATTTCATAGCTTTAAGCCACTTCTCAAAGTCAGACCCCTACATGGCATCCATGTAGGTGATGAATCCTCATTGTTCTCATCAAGTTCAATAGGATCACCATTCCAGACCAAGAAACCATAATATCTATCTGACTAATATGGTACTCTAGATCTTCTTAAAGGTCTCTTCAGTGGGCTCCAGATTTGATCTAATCAAATTAAGTTCTATAGGTTCACTAGTTTGTGTCGATTCTTTTATCGATTGAACTTCCTTAAATTCAACTATAGTGGCATTAGTTCCTTCCTTAAGAAACATCTTTTCCAAAAAGAATGCCCTATTGCTGACAAACATCTTTTATTCTTCAATATGGTAAAAGTAATAACTCCTAGTTTTCTTAGGATATCCTATAAATATACATCTATTAGATCGAAGTCCAAGTTTATCTATGTGCAAATATTTGATGTAGGTTGAATAACTCCAAACCCGAAGGTGAGAGAGTCTAGGCCTACACCTAATCCATATCTTATATGAAGTCTTTGTGACAAATTTACTCATAACATTATTTAGAATAAAATAAATAGTCTCAAGAGCATATCCCCAAAATGATATAGGCAGATTGACAAATTCCATCATAAATCGAACCATGCCTAACAAAATTCGATTCCTCCTTTTTGATACATCATTATACTATGGTATCCCAAGAGGAGTCCACTACGATACAATCCCATTCTCTTCTACATATGTCAAAAATTTATTGGATAAGTATTTACCTCTTCAATCTGATTGAAGAGTTTTAATACTTTTTCTAATTTATTTTTCTACATTATTATGGAATTGTTTGAATATTTCAAATAATTTAGACTTATATTTGAAGAAAAAACCTCATTTTTCACTGTAGGATTGTGCAGATCTAATCATATTTAAGATTAATTTTTCTAAAAATTCTTAAATAATTTGATCTAATCTAAGAGTTCTCAGATCTAATCATGGTGATCTAATATTAAAAATTAAAATAAAAATTAAATCAGATTTAATATCATACCTTATTTGGATAATCCGATTACCCTGCGATGATCCTGATGTTTCTTGAGGTTCTGAAAGGAGCCACGCACGTGCCTAGCCTCTATCGATATCTACTCAAAAAGAATCTAGATACTTTTTCCTCATAAATCTTTTCTCCAAAGATCAGATTTGAATCTGATCTGAAAGTCCTTCAAAAAATTTTTGAAAGCAGCATGTCCATCTCACGAACACCGTCATGTAGATACTAAACTCTTCACAAATTTGATTGGATCTTCTTCTTAGATTTGTGCCTAATATTTTAGGCACATAGAAGAGAGGGAGAGAGAGAGGATAGATGGGGCATGGGATATCTGGAATGACAGCCTTTGGATATGAAAAATATTTCTACGTGAAGAGTCTTGGTGCAAGGGTTCTTATATAAAAGCATAGCACCAAGTTAGAGTCCCTCTTTGACCAAAATCCTCATTTTTTCGACCATTAGGACTCTTGGACTTGATCTCCATGAAAATCCATAGACCCCATTTGATTTTGAAGCCAAAAATCAATCTAAAAGGTGGCAGCATGACTAGATAAGGAAGAGTCCACTACGCTTAGGACTCTTCTCTCAAGAGTTTGATCCAAATTAAACTCTATCATAACTCAATTTAGATACTTCCAAAAATCACAAAATTTGGTACACCTAATAAAAAATTCATTCTCTATCACATATCCAAAAATTAGATCAAAATAATTTTTAGAAAATATTTTAGAAGCATCTGATCAGGTGACCCTCAATTCTCTCAAACAGGTCAACTTTTGACCCTAGTCCAATTTGACTATGAATGGATTTAATTTCTATAATTAATCTAACCTAGACTTATTCCAATTAAATAAAAATAAATCTATTCAAAATATAAAAATAAGTCAAATCAAATTTAACTTGGTTGTGATGAATCAAAAAAATTTTAGAAGGAGAAAGTCAGGCTCAATCGTATGCTAGCATTATTATCTTGAACCTGATTGGATCTAATTCAAATCAATCGAACTGAATTAGCTCAGTTGATGACATCCAAACCCAAACCTTTGTTTGTGTGATCCATTTAGATTTAATTATATATGATAATGAGATATATCATGATCTCCATCATTGACATCATCGAAACATCTTTTGATGGATCAGAACTTTTCTAATTCATACAATTAGAATGATTGATCATCAAAATCATTCTAATTGCTCCCAAAATCTACCAGTGACACCTAGCAGTATATGGTGGCAACCCATCAGAATTGAAGCGAACCTCTCGATGTAGTTTTCTTCTATCTTGAGCCTCGACAGGATTAGGGTTAAGGTGAACTCATCAAACTCAATGTCCATCATATGAATTAATCATTCGATTCGAGTTCAATGTGAAACCCTAATAGAGACTCTTTCTATCATCTTTCCTCTACCATGGCCATGGGCTTAAGGACTCAATCTCATGATTATCATAGGGCTACTCCTCATCTACCGAGGTAGATAGATTTTCTTATTAGTGCAATCCAATTCCTACAATGAACATGCTATAGCCAACATACACCTCAGGATTCTGAATGGCTAGGATAATAAGTTATGGTGTAGTCAAACTATAACACCCTCAAGATGAACTGTCGATGCACCTCAGGTCAAAGAACCATACACACCACTATAGCATCAAGTCAGTCATTGATGAGAAGATAAACTTTCTTATGACTACTCGAGGTGGTCACGCTTAGTGCCCTCATTCTCTAACAAGTATCTGTACTCTCACTTTGGTGTCTCCGTACTGTAGACTCAAGATACATTTATCTTAAGAAAGCGATCGTGCACCAAGCTTCTAGATCGATCACCATCCTCATGATGATCCTACGGTCGGAAGCATTTTTTGAGTTAATTATGAAAATTCATGTCTTAAATTTTTAACTCCTGAAAATATGATTTGTCATTATCACTAACTCAAAGGATATATTACAGATATTTTTAAATACACACTATGATAAAAAAATAATTTATTTATTAATTTATAGTCAAAATTATAAAATTACTCTTAAAAGTGTATTATAAGTGACAATCAATCTGGCTTCTAGGGCATATATCTAATAAACTTTCACTTGACCTAAAGCTAATTAACTACAAATCTAAGTCCCATCTTCTCAAGATGGGCTTCGATCTTCTACTGGCTCAATGGCTTTACCAGTGGATCAACTGCATTATCTACAGTATCGACTCTCTTGACCTCGACATATCCCTTCTTGAGGTAATCGTGGATGAGGTGGTATCGTCGCTCGATGTGCTTGGATTTCTGGTGAGATCTTAGCTCCTTAGCTTGGGCTATGACACCATTATTATCACAGTATAAAGGGACAGCATCTGATGGCATCACTCCAAGCTCTATGGCAAACTTCTTATACCAGAATGCCTCCTTTGTAGCTTCCGATGCAGCAATGTACTCTGCTTTTATGGTGGAATCTACTATCACCATTTGTTTAGAACTTTCCAGCTGACAGCACCACCATTATAAATAAACAAGACTTCCAAATATCGACTTTCGATCATCTATATCAAACATAAAATCCAAATTTGTATATCCTGGACCTAGAGTTCTCCATTACCAAAGACTAGAAACATATCCTTAGTCCTTCTCAAGTGCTTAAACATATATTTCACAGAAGTCCAGTGCTCTTTACCTAGATTTGACTGATACCTACTCGTATCACTCACAGCATGGGCAATATCAGGTCGTATACATAGCATGGCATACATGAGGCTCCCTATTGCTGAAGCATAAAGGATCTTGCTCATGCGTTCAATCTCCTCAGGTGTGTTGAGACACATCTTCTTGGAGGGATGAATGCCATGTCTAAAAGGCACCAATCCTCTCTTTGAGTTTTCGATGCTAAACCTCTTTAGCACCTCCTCTATGTACATCTTCTATGAGAGATCCAGCATCCTATTTGGTTTATCTCTATAGACCTTAATTTCTAGAATAAAGGATGCCTCTCTTAGGTTTTTTATGAAAAATTCTTTAGACAACCATATTTTGACCGTAGTCAACATGGGAATATCATTCCCAATTAGAAGGATGTCATCTACATACTGTAGGAGAAAGACAACAATGTTTCCATTGATCTTTTTGAAAATATAGGGCTCCTCCTCATTCTTAATAAATCCAAATGATTTGATCACATCATTAAAATGAGCATTCTAGCTCCGAGATGCTTGCTTAAGTCCATATATGGACTATTGCAACTTGCAGATCTTGTGATCGGTATCACTGGATGTGAAATCCAATAGCTATTCCATATAGATATCTTCCTCAAGATATTCATTTAAGAACATCACTTTTACATCCATCTAGTATATTTTATAATCAAAATAGGCTGTAACAGTAAGCAATGTGCGGATGGATTTGAGCATGGCTACTGACGAAAAAGTATCCTGATAGTCAATGCCTTCGTGCTAACTATACCCTTTCGCTATAAGTTCGATTAGCATCTATCTTTCTCTTGAAGATCCATTTACACCCAATAGGTACTATACCTTCAGATGGATCTACCAAGGACCAGACTTGGTTCGAGTGCATTGAGTCAATCTCTGACTTCATTGCCTCTAGCCATTTTTTGGAGTCGATATCTGATATCGTTTTGTCATAGATTTTAGGATCATCACCATAAACCCTTTTCTATGAGGAATATTTCCTCTACATCCTCTAAAATAGTATCTAAGTACATTTCAGGAGGATGAAAAAATTTTTCTGATCTACGAGGTGGATGAGGTAGTGATTGGACTGGCTTAATCTGATTGTGTTCCATAGGTTTCTTGGCTCGTGGCTCTTGGGACTTTCTCCTCAAGCCTAATCTATCTTTTGATGCCACCATCTTAAATAAACTATTTTTCAAGAAAGATGGTGTGTCGACTCATAATCACATTGTGATCTTCTGAAAGATAGAAATAATATCCTAATGACTCTTTAGAAAATCCTATAAATCGAGTTCTAAAGGACCTAGACTCTAACTTGTCTACCTGTTATCTCTTGGCATGGGTCAGACAATCTCAAATTTTGAGATGACTCAGACTTGATTTCTTACTATGTCATATCTCATATGGTGTGGTAGGAATGGTTTTAGATGAAATCCTATTCAGTAGATATATAGCGGTCAATAGACTATGTCCCTAAAGAAACTTAGAAAGGTCTGTGAGGCTTATCATGGATCAAACCATATCTAATAGGATCTGATTTCTCCATTCTGAAATTCTGTTGAGTTGAGGCATTCCAGATGGAGTCCATTAAGAGACCATGCCATTATCCTTAAGATAGTCTAAGAATTTTTTATTAAGGTATTCGCCTCCTCGATCTGATCGAAAAATCTTAATGGATTTTTCTATTTATTTTTCTACTTCGAGTTTGAATTTCTTAAACTTTTCAAAAGCTTCAAACTTGTATCACATCAAATACACATATCCGTATCAAGACAAATCATTGATAAAGGTGATGAAGTAGATATAATTATCCCTGACTGGCACATCAAATGGGCCGCATACATTAGTATGCACTAAGGCAAGTAGGTCTGTGGCCCTTTTCCCATGTCCCACAAAAGGAATCTTGGTCATTTTGTCATGAAGGCATGATTCATAAATCGGATATGACTCAAAAGTCAATGGACTCAATAGCCCAAATTTCTCTAATTTGTTAATCCTGTCTTCAACTATATGACCTAGCCTAAGGTGCCAAAGATACCTATCATTTAGACTATCCCTAGGTCGCTTTGATCCTATGACATTCACATTTTACTTGATATTAAAAATCTAAACATCAATATGTAACTGATAGAGATCATTTATAAGAAAATCACTTACAATTATATTTCTTTCATAAAGAATACTACAATGGTCCTTAAGAAAACTAATTACATAGCCTTCCTATGCTAAACATAAAATAGAAATCAAATTTCTACTTACTGTAGGTACATAAAAACATTCCTTAAGTACTAAGTCTAATTCTGATGGTAATCATAGAGGGTAGGATCCCATGGCCACAGCAACAACTCTTGCTCCATTTTCGATGCATAGGATCATCTCACCATCCCTCAGTCTCCTGCTATCCTCAAGACCTTGCATAGAAGTGCACAAGTGAGCACTAGAACCAGAGTCAAGCACTCAACTGGATGCAAAAGAAATTATAAGATTAGATTCTATAACAAGCATACCTCTAGAAGGACCTAGCTCCTTCTTGTTCTTCAGGTTGGCTAAGTAAAGAGGGTAGTTCCGCTTCCAATGGCTGTCAGTATTACAATAAAAATATTTTTCTTTATTAGTAGCCTTCTTCTTTGGCTCTGCCTTCTTCTTCTTCCCACCACCCATCTTCTACTTCTTTACTGACTTCTTCTTCTTCCCAAAAGACTTTCTCTTAGAAGAATTTTACTCCACAATAAGCACTGAGCCTTTAGAACCTTTCATAGAAAGCTCAGTAGTAACCAACATATTCATGAGCTCAGCCAAGGTATTCTGAAGTTTATGCATATGGTAGTTCATGATGAACTGCCCATACGCATCAGTCAAGGACTATAGAATATGTTAGTCTGCAGATCCTAATCTAACTTGACACCGAGCTTCTGAAGCTCTTCTAAGTCCTTGATCATCATCAGATAATGATCTTGGACCGACTGTCCATCACGCATTTGAGCCTTAAATAGTCTTTTAGTGACTTGATATTTGACTGTGCGACTCTATTCACCAAACAACTCTTGTAGGTGAGCCAATATTTGGTGGCTAATCTTAATGTCTTCATGTTGATGCTAAAGCTCATCAGACATCGAGCCCAACATGTAACACCTAGCTTTGTTATCTTCATCCATCCACTTCTCGAGAGATGCTTTTTGATCAGCGGATGGATAGGTTGGTAAGGTGGAAGGATCCTATTCCAACATATCAGTCAACTTCTCAGAATCCAAAATAATTTTGAAGTTTCAGAGCCAATCCTTGTAGTTGGCTCTGGTCAGTCTATGGGTGTCCAGGATACAGGCTAGTGGATTGGACGCAGACATTTTTCTATAGAGAGTCAAAGTTTCTAGTTAGATTTTATAATTAGACTTAACCAATTTATTTAAAAATTTTATTTTTAAATAAATTAGGCTCTCACTATTTACTTGAATTCCTACACTTCCTTAGCATAGATGCAAAAATCTCCATGATTATTGATTCCTAATGGGTGGTGCGGTCCCACCAACTGATTTACCATCTCACCTAACAGTTATTGATGATGGATCAATCGATGAGTGGACAACTCTTATCCAATGATTCTCTAATCATGGTGCACCCAAACCTAATCTCTAATTCATGAATCTCATCATATCCAAAATATTGATCCACTCCTTAGTTAAGTCAGACCCACCATTTGCATAGATTGGATTTCTGATTAGGTCCCTCACCATATCCAAAATATTGTCCAATCCATCCTTCAACCTATAGCATCCAATGTCTAATAGACATGGTTACGTCTTTTCGGTGCAATTGAACTACTGTATCCAGTCGAGAACAATCAACCTTGAAAAGGGCCCATACATTTACAATGGTGGAAGACCTTAGACTTAATATTTTCTTAGAAAGATTTAATTTTGGTCTCTTTAAACTTGGCTTGACTTAGTCATAACAATCATGACTAACCTAGTGGCATAGGTTGGCTTAAATTATTAGCCACCTCAAATCAGAATTGGGTCGACACAAATGGCCAGATAAATGAGACTGGTGAAAGCGATATGTCATTAACTCGATAAGAACGCATTTAGATTGAGTAGCTCCTAATTAAAAATCAGTCAGTCATATCTGCCAGACTTATCTTAGACACCAAATTATCGAATCAAAACTAATTGGGTTAGCCTACAATCCAAGCTCGAACCATGGAGCCAAATTAGATCTTGACTTGATCGAGTCACATTTCAGTGTGATTCGATCTTGATCCATACTTAATCCTATTAGGCTAGTCAAATCTAAGCTTTCTTTGATCTCACCTAACCAACTCTTGATTCAGTTTGATCAATCGTTAGACCTAATTGAGCTACTCAAGTCGGAACCTAATTTTATGAATATGTCTTAGATCTAAAAATTCATAATTTTTAGATCTAATTAATTTTATAGTCTTAATTTTTAATTAAGTTTTGGGTTCATGAACAAAATATGTAATAAAAATCCTAAGATTTTAGGATTTAAGATTTTACAGAAAAATAAGTTTTAATTTTTTATTAAGGATGAACGCACAGCACTCCTACATGTCATAAGAACACCCCATCAAATGAAAGGAGAGAGCCTTTAAATCCTACTTTATTCTTATGATCGGACGGCCATGGAGAACTCCTTAATCAGAAGTATAATTTTTTTACTACAAAACTTGTTAGATCATATATCACATATAAAAAATCTAACTAATACATATCTTGCATACATCTCATGTATCATCAATATACATACTTTCAAATCTAAAATATCACATATTAAATCTAAAAAATAAAATTTTAAATTTGATCATATCAAAAATAAAACTATTTTAGACATCTTATAGAACTATTCTATGACTAGTCTAAGCATGCATCTTTCATATCTCATATGAATAAATTAAAAATTAAAAAAATTATTTTCTATTTTTAGATCTAATTATAATAGTTAAAATATTAAAATAATAAAAATTAAATAGATCTAAAATTATATTTAATTAAAATAAATATATGATCATACTAGACTACACATAGAACTATTCTATACCTAGTCTAGTCATGCATCTTATACATATTAGATATAAAATATTTAATTTTTTAATTTTAGATCTAATCATATCTGATGTGATGTTTGAAATCTTTTAACATTAGATCATAAACAAAAATAAAATCAGATCTAACGTAGATCTGAAGAACTACTAACGTAGCTCTAATACTAGTTGAAGAAAAAATCCTATTTTTCGTTGTAGGATCGTGCAGATCTAATCAGATTTGAGATAAATTTTGTTAAAAAAATTTAAATAATATAATCAAATTTAAGAATTTTTAAATTTAATCATGATAATTTGATATTAAAAATTAACATAAAAATTAAATTTAATTTAATTTCATACCTTGTTTGGATAATCTGATTATCCTATGATGATCTTGATATTTCCTAAGATTCTGGAAGGAGCCATGCACATGCCTGACCTCTATCAGTATCCACTCGAAAAAGATTTGGATGTCTTCTCCTCATAAATCTTTTTTCTAAAGATCATATCTGAATCTAATCTAGAAGTCATTCAAAAAATTTTTGAAGGCAGTGTGTCCGTCTCACGAACACCATCGCATAGATGCTGAACTCTTCACAAATTTGATTGGATCTTGTTCTCAGATTTGTGCCTAACTTTTTAGACATGTAGAAGAGAGGGAGAGAGAGGATAAAGGAGATGTGGGATATCTAGAATGGTAGCCTTTGGGTATGAAAAATATTTCTACGTGAAGAGCCTTGGTGTATGGGTTCTTATACAAAAGCAAAGCGCCAAGTTAGAGTCCCTCTTTGACCAAAATTCTTATTTTTTTGACTATTGGGACTCCTAGACCTAATCTCCATAAAAATCTTTAGATCCCTTCTGATTTTGATGCCAAAAATCAATCTAGAAGATGGTGGCATAAGTAGATAAGGAAGAGTCCACTGCGCCTAGGACTCTTTTCTTAAGAGTTTGATTTGAATCAAACTCTATCATAACTTAGTCTAAACACTTTCAAAAATAACAAAATTTGGTACATCCAATACATAATTTATGCTCTATCACATATCCAAAAATTAGATCAAAATACTTTTTAAAAAATTTTCTAGAAGCATCTAATCAGGTGACCCTCAATTCTCTCAAATAGGTCAACTTTTGACCCTAGTCCAATTTGACTATGAATGGATTTAATTTCTATAATTAATCTGATCTGGACATATTCCAGACATATAAAAATAAATCCATTCAAAATATAAGAATGAGTCAAATCAAATTTAACTTGGTTGCGATAAATCAGAAAGATTTTAGAAGGAGAAAGTCAGGCTCAATCGTGTGCTAGCACGATTACCTTGAACCTGATTGGATCTAATCTAAATCAATCAAACTAAGTTAGCTCAATCAATGACATCCAAACCCAAACCCTTATTTGTGTGATCCAATTAGATTCAATTCTATATGATAATGAGATATGTTGCGATTTCCATCATTAACATTATCAAAATATCTTTTAATAGATCAGAACTTTTTTGATTCATACAATTAGAATAATTGATCATCAAAATTATTTTAATTGCTTCCAAAATCCATCAGTGATACCTAGCAGTATATGGTGGCAATCCATCAAAATTGAAAGCAAACCTCTCAGTGCGGTTACTTGTGTGATTGGATTCTTCTATCTTGAGCCCCAATAGGATTAGGGTTAAGGTGAACTTGTCAAACCCAATGTTCGTCATATGAATTAATCAGATTCGAGTCCAATGTGAAATCCTCATAGAAACTCTTTCTATCATCTTCACTCTACCATGGCCATGGGCTTAAGGACTCAATCTCATGATTATCATAGGGCTACTCCTCATCTACCGAGGAAGATAGATCTTCTTATTGGGTGCAATCCAATTCCTACAATGAACATGCTATAGCCAATATATACCTTAGAAATTTGAATGGCTAGAAGACCAAGTTATGGTATAGTCAAACTATAACATTCTTAAGGTGAACTATCGATGCATATCAGGTTAAAGAACCATACACACCACTGTAGCATCGAGTCAGTCATCGATGAGAAGGTAGACTTCCTTATGACTACTCGAGGTGGTCACGCTCAGTGCCCTCATTCTCTAACAAGTACATGTACTTGCTCTGGTGTCTCCATACTGTAGACTCAAAATACATCTATCCTAAGAAAGCGATCATACACCAACCTTTCGAATCAATCACCATCCTCGTGATGATCCTACGGTTGGGACCATTTTATAAGTTAATTATGAAAATTCATGTCTTAAATTTTCAACTCTTGAAAATATGAATTATCATTACCATTAACTCAAAAGATGCATCAGGGATACTTTTAAATACACACTATGATAGAAAAATAATCTATTTATTAATTTATAGTTAAAATTATAAAATTATTCTTAGAAGTGTATTACAAATGACAGCCAATCTGGCTTCTAGGGTACACATCTAATAATTTTTCATAAGATTGATGTACCCATACCTAGATAGATTCTCAATAAATATAATGAAATAGTGATATCCATCTCTGGCACTAGTATTCATAGGTCCACATACATCACTATGTATTAGACTTAGAACTTCATGGTTCTTTCATCTTTTCTAGTAAAAGATGACTTTGCCATCTTTTCAAGAAGATAGGACTCATAGGTCGGCAATGATTTATAATCATTGATATTAAGGATACCCTCTTTGGCTAATCTATGTATCCTATTCTTGTTAATATGACCAAGCCTATAATACCAAAGGTAGGTATCCATAACATTATTTAACTTAGGATATTTATTAGATGTGTACATTATACTAATAGGCTATAATAAAATATATATATCATTTCTTTATTATCCACATATTATTGTAATATCATTCATAATGATATCATAATAATTTTTTTTTATTGATAAATGATAACCATCTTTGGCCAAAAGGCCAATAGAGATCATATTCATCGATAGACAATAGTGATAATCACTCAAAATGATAACATTTGTATTGAAAACAAGTTTGACAATTTCTAAAGCTAGGACTAGAATAGGCCTTCCATCTCCAATGTTTAAGAATTTCTTACTATTTTCAAATTTTCTACTTATCTAAAGTCTTTACAATGAATTGCAAATATGTATAGAACTACTAGTATCCAATATCCAGGTAGTAGAATTACAAATAGAAAAATTATAAGATGTTATTATATAATATCCTTGATAAGCAACTCCTTATTTCTTTCTCTTGTTCAGCCTGTTGGAGTCAAGAAAAGCAAGACATTAAGGATAATTCTTCTTTCTATGATCCTGCTTCTTACAATAGAAGTACTTTGCCTGATTTTGGTCAGTCTTGTATCTTTTGTTTTGACTAGACTTAAAGTTCCAACATGAACCTCTTCGTGCTACGGAACCATATTTAACTTTTGATACTCACTATCAATGTTGGGTCCCATAAGTATATCGCTGTCTAACAGTGAACGGAGCAACAAAGATTTAGCCTTAATTTGAAAAAAAAAGAGAACAAAGACCTATTTGTATATGAATAATTTTAAGCCTAAAGACTTAAACTTTAGTTTAAAGATTCTTCCACTATTTTGTACGAATTGATAGCTTCTACCTCTAATTTGAGAAATTATTTTAATTTCTTAGCGGGTACTAGAATCCATATAGACTGCAAATAAGCCCGACTTTAGCTGGTCAATCCATGTACATCTATAAGTAGGATTTTTAATCAATTATTTCTCTAAACAACTTCTAGCAATTTAATTTTATCCTAGAAATCTAATCAGTAGGCTTTGGCCTCCACTAAAAAGGTCTGGTTAGGTCCAACCATTAATATGACTATACTTGGTGCATCTAATCAATAAATGATTAAGCCCGACTTTGGTCGATCAACCTAACCATTATTAGAGAAATACTTTCAAATTATCATATTATAAATAATAATTCCATTAATCAATAAGCACCAAGCCTTTGGGCCTCGAATGATTATTAAGCTAATGGATCCATTATCATCCAACTTAATGAAAGGCTATGACTCAGTTATCTCCATAACTTTATCATTTTAAGGATCTAATAATTTAGAAAATTTAGATTATATATATTTTGAGGATAGAGAAGATATGGACTAAACTACTTTCATTGACTTCATCAAGTCAAATTCTTCCACTGACTTCACAAGTCATTGATGAGGACTAGGATTAATTTTGGTCAATGGGCACCTATATCAGTCTTATTGAACAAAATCAGTCACACTGATTTACCTATGTGATATGGGTTAGCACAAATCAATGAGCAACCTAATCAAAAGATGACTAACCATATTGGCCAGGTAAGTCAGATCGGTGGAAGGGTCTGCCAAAGCTTGCCTTAGACACCATAAAAAATGGCTAGATAAGCGGGTTGCCAATTAAAGACCATCAGTATGGAAATGCTAGACATATCTTAGATACTAATTGGTTTATCAGTTTTGATTTGATCTACCGAAAGACTCGGGCTCAACCAATGAGCCACGATCAGGTCCATTTAGTTAAATCAAATGTATGGACTATGATCAACTACAACTATTAAACTGATCTATAAAGAAGAAATGATCTAATCCTAATTAACTATTAATTAGGTATGATCAATTTCTTTACTTAGTCCATATTTGATTCTAACCCTAGGTCTAACCTAGTTAATGACCTGATTTGCTAACCCATTGACCCATTAACCCATGAGTTATAAACTTGACTTAGGATCTTCCAATCATAAAACAAGATCCTAAGTAATTACTTAATTCTTAATTAAGTTCAAGATTGAAGGATTGGGGTTCAGAACCTCAGAACTACCTTTTAATTTTATGGTTTTAAAATATTTTTAAATTTATAAATAATTTACATTGAATCATATTCAAGTTAGGATTTCAGATCTAAATTATTTTAATGTTCATATTAGATTCTAGCATTTTACAAAAATTAAGTTTTGAGTCTAAATTCTACAAAACACATATATCGCATATATAAATTTTAGATTAAAAATTAAAGCTAAATATCCAACATATGCAATAAGAAGATCTACATCTAAAACATGAAATGCATCATTTAGATCTTGTCTAAATAATCAAAAATTAGATCATAAACTAATTAATTTTAGATTTAAAATTTAAAAATAAATTATAAATTGATTTAGATCTTATCTAATATATTTATGATTTAGTTCCTCAGATCAGTACATACTAAGATAATCTTTCTACTATAAGGGATAAACCTTACAGCAGGATAATCTTATAATCAGTATTTACAATCTTAACATTATTTAGATCTTATCTAGATAATCTAAAATAGATTAAAAATTTATTTATTTTTAGATTTAAAATTAAAAAATGAATCATAAATCTACTTAGATCTTATCTAACTTATTCATGATTCAGATTTTTAAATCAGCACATATTAGGATAACCTTTTCATTGTAAGGGATAAACCTTACAATAGGACAACCTTATAATCAATATATGCGATCTTTTAAAATTACTTTTAGATTTATTTTTAATGCATACATGATTATATCATAAAAGAACCTAGGCTCTAATACCACTATAAGAAAAACTATGTAGGGCTTCATGCATGTCTTTCAAAAATTTTTTGAAAAACAACGTAGTGAAAGACTTAGATTAATCTAATTAATCAATATATGCATGTGATCCAATGACTAGATACCTACATCTAGGATCTATGATATGTCAAAATGCAAATTTAAATTTAAAATAAAAATTAATAGGTATTGATCACATCAATATCCTAGATCATATCTAGCAAATCCTAGATCAAATTTAGATGTAAAAGAGATTAGATCTCTTTACCTTAGCATGGGTCGAGAATATCGTTGCTGATTTTCAAAGTTGTCTTTGTTGGTCGGAGCCATAAAGGGTGTCCAGCCACTATAGATTATTCACATGAGGCTCCTATGCTGATCGGAGGTTCATCAAGCAAAGATCCATGCAGCATGCTAGATTATTGCAGATACCTCTTGATGGTTGATCTGAACATCTTTCTTTAAAACTCTTGGATCCTCCAAAATATGAAGAACTGAAGAAGGATAAATGGAGAGAATTTACTTTCTAATCTCTCAAAATATGGAGAAAAGAAAGCTCTAGGAAAAACCCCTAAGAGAAAATCCTTCTTCTCTTTTTCTCTCAACAAGACAAACCCTAGACTTGTCCTAAAAAAGCCCACACCTCCAACAATGTTGGCGCACAAACCCCGCACGTCCATCTCCCACTCTCTTTGATTTTACCATAGAAAAATCCTCCTCTTCTCATGCCCAACCACTCCTTAAGAGGAGGCACCCCCTATGAATCAAAGACTAGGTCAAAATCCTAGTCTCATAAGGAATCTATGGAGTCGTCCAACTCTTGGATGCCTCCTGGCTTTTTATGTGAATTAATTCATGCCAAGAGGAATAAAAAGGGTGTGGCAAATCCCAAAAAATTAGGCACCATCAAAAGAGGGGTGACAACCTATGGTAGGCATGGAGATCTCTTTCCAAAAAGAGAGAGGAAGAGTTTTGAAGTTTTAAAACTCTTTCAAAATTTTCCTTGTTTGACTAATTCAAACAAAATTCCAAAATAATGGGAGAGAGGGTGTGCATGGGGTCTCCTTAGGTGTGAGAAATCTCATGCCAAAAGGAAAGAAAAATGGCATGGGGATTATATTCTTGGTGCAAGGGAAGAGGAAGAATCCCAGTCCAATTAGGACTCTCCAATTTTGACTAGGTCAAATCTAATTTAAATCCTATTGAACTAGGATTAGTGCAATCTAATTAAAAATGATCCTAGTCTAATTAGAATCTTAAATTAAATCAAATTAAATTATATTTAAATCTAATTTAAATTTTAATTTAATTAAAAATTAAGTACATTCAAGTCCTAATCAAATAGAAAATTGATCTTCCTTGTAATTGGCTTATCTCATAAACTAATTAAACTTGACCTAATCAAGTCTAAACTAAATCTAATTGAATCTAATTTAATTAGACTTATTTTCAATCCAATTGCTCAATCAAATTAAGCCAATTAGCAATCTAATTCTAATTAATCCTCCTACAATACTTGTACTTGATTGATCATCAATCGCATTAACGATTCGATCCTAGAATAATTCTTAATGGTTGATCAACCATTCGATCAGATAGAAATCTCTTATATATGTGATCTAATAGGTTCGAACCTAAGCCAATAGCATAGGAACTAATTTTTGTACCAATCAAAATGATCATCTAGTAATGGTACCCGACATCCGAATAGGTCGAATGTATGTAAAGTAATATTCTTAGAACCCTGGCCTATGGTTACCATATAATTCATCCCTTTGATGCTTAATTCTTAGGATGACTTTGAGTTAACTATTAACACTCAAATAGTTCATCCATATGGTATGTCAAAATTATAAATTCCATAACTCCTCATGAGGATTATCCAGGCTTAGATTTTGCTCAATTGAAATACAGCAAAACATTCGCTGTTGAAATTAATCAAGAATGGTCAATCCTATCTTGACTCACACACCAACCCTGCTAGTACTTGGCTACATCCAGAATCTTTCATTAATGTATTAAAAATATGCATAGTCCAGCACCAAAGTACAGTGAGTTGCTTGCAAGTCACCATGGTGATCTCAAGTCGGAGGAACACTTATACCCATAAGCCTTTACTATCTACTCTTGATAGTAGAATGCTACATCGACCACGTTTAGTATAGATATGCTCCTACATCTCATCTGCATGCCATACCAGTGTCCCCACACCTCTTGGTTATGAGGATAACCAATGCATATGGCACACAATGATCTATACTTAATAAGTTATCATCCTAATTAATAACATATTATTTGGTCATGAATAATTTTAAGAATCATCTGATAAATCTTTCTTTATCGATTGATTGTGGTTCTAAGAATTTCATCATAACATAGGAGCTTATTTAAGGAAGATATATAATTTATGATGAATAAGTCAAATAACTTTTATTAATTAATAATTTATATACAAATTATAATCATCTATAACTTAGATGATTGGCTTTAAGACATATTTCTTAATATGGGATCGGGATGTTACATTCTTAATACATGATGTTATATTTCTTCCCTCCTTAAAAGGAATTTCATCCCAAAATTCTATTATCTTTATTCTGAAATAGATGTGGATACTTGTGTCTTATTTCATCTTCTCTTTTTATTGTGGCTTCTTTTGTATTATGATTCTGCCATAAAACTTTAACTAGTGATATGACTCATGAGCGTAATTGTTTCTTTTCTCTATTTAAAATCTGCACTAGTTCTTTTAGATAAGTTAGATCTTCTTTCAATTTAACTATTTTGGATTACAGCATGTGTGAGAGATCTGAAATATATTTTCGTAGCATAGAAATATGAAATACATTATGAATCTGAGAAAGTTCTGGTAGTAATGCAAATTGATATGCAGTTGGGCCGATACGCTCTGTTATTTCATATGGTCCAATATATCTGGGGCTTAGCTTTCCTTGTTCCCAAATCATAATATACCCTTCTATGGAGAAACTTTAATGAGTACTTTGTCACCCATACTAAGTACCACCTCTCTATGTTTCGGATCTACATAACTTTTCTATCGGTCTTATGCTACTCTCAACTTTTCTCTAATTACCCTGATTTGATCAGCTATAATCTACACTATCTCTAGACCTAGAAGTTTCCTTTCCCGTTCTTCATCCCAACACACTAGAGTTCTACATTTTCTTCCATATAAAGCTTCGTATGGTGCCATATCTATATTAGAGTAATAGCTATGTTCATTAATGGCAAATGTTCATCCCAGCCATCTGAGAATTCTATAATATATGCTTGCAAAATATCTTTCAAAGTCTGAATAGTTCTCTCTGACTGTCCATTAATCTATGGATGAAAAGAGGTACTAAAACTTAGTTTGGTTTCTAAAGTTTTTTGCAAACTCGACCAAAATCATGATATAAATCTAAGATCTGTATCAGATATACAATGGAAATAGGAACCCCATGCTTGCTAATGACCTCATCCATATAAATTTTTGTTAATTTATCCAATGTGAAAGTCATCTTGATAGGAAGAAAGTGGGCTGATTTGGTTAATCTATCTACAATTACCCATACTACATCATTGCTCTTTCTAGTTTTTGGGAGGCCTGAAATAAAATCCATAGTGATATACTTCCACTTCCATTCAGGAATAGGAAGTGGCTGTGATTTTTCGGTTGGGCCTTGATTTTCTGCTTTTATCTATTGGCATGCTAAACATCTAAATACAAATTCAGCTATATCTCTCTTCATGCCATCCCACCAATAACTTTGTTTGATAGATCGATATATTTTGGTACTTCTTGGATGCATGGCATAAGCTGAACGGTGAGCTTCTTCCATTATTTGCTTTCTAAGATCTCCTACCTCCAAAACACATACACAATTATTGTGCATCAAAATACCATCCTTTTCGATTACAAAATTTGCTCACAATCCATTATTAATAGCATCCAAAATTTTTGTTAATTGAAGATCTTGACTTTGAGCTTTAAATATCTCATCTACCAATGTAGGTCTGACTTGGAAACTAGCCAGCAAAGCTTTGAAATCTTCTACTGACAATTCAGCATTTAATACCTTCAACTCTACCATCAAATGTAAATACAAAGCTTTAATATAAGATAAGGTAGTTATGGACTATCGGCTCAATGCATCCGCCACTATATTAGCTTTTCTGGGATGATAATCAATGGTATAGTCATAATCCTTGATAAGCTCAATCCATCTTCATTGCTTAAGGTTTAACTCCTTCTAGTTAGTAAATATTTTAAAATTTTATGATCACATAATTTCTACCACTAGAAGGAAAAGTAAGTACTAGGGCTATGGTCATTCCTTTAGTTCATCAAAACTATTTCGACAAACTTAACATTCTTTCTAAGCAACTTTGTCATTAGGGATGCAATGATTAAGAAATTCTCAACAAACCTCCAGTAATAAGCTACCAAACCTAGAAAACTTCTCACTTATGTTGAACTAGTGGGTGGTTCCCAATTCACAATGGCATTAATTTTCTAAGGATCTACTAAAATACCTTCTATCAAAATCACAAGATCAAGAAAAGCTACTTTATCCAGCCAAAACTCACTCTTGCTCCATTCAGCATACTACTATTTCATTCAAAATGTCTGTAAAATAGTCTTCAAATGTTTTTTATATTTTTCTTTATCTCTGGAGTATATCAATATATCATCAATAAAAATCATAACAAATCTATCCAAGTACTGCTGGAACACTCTATTCATTAAACCCATAAAAGCTGCTGGGGCATTTGTTAAACCAAATGGCATTACAAAAAATTCATAGTGGCCATACCTAGTTCGAAAGGCTATCTTTGATACATCTTCTTTTCTAATTTTAAGCTGATGATATCCTGATCTGAGATCTATTTTTGAAAATACTTTAGCCCCTTGAAGTTGATTAAACAAATCATCAATACGTGGCAATGGATAATTGTTCTGGATAGTTACCTTATTAAGCTGCCAATAATCAATATATAACCTCATGGTGCCATCTTTAATCTTAACAAATAACACTGGAGCTCCCTAAGGTGAAATATTTGGCTCGATAAACCCTTTGTCCTATAGCTCTTGCAATTGTATCTTAAGTTCTCTTAATTTAGCTAGGGCCATTCTATATGGTGCTCTGAATATTGGTTTGGTACCTAGAATCAAATCAATCCCAAACTCAGTCTCTCTATTTGGTGGCAATCCTGAAAGTTCTTCTGAAAAATTTAAAATTTCACAAACCACTGGAATGTCTACTAGATTCGGCTTTCCTATTGTTGTATTGACTATACATGCTAAATAAGCTTCACATCCTTTTCTAAGCAATTTACTAGATGACAAGACTGAAATCACACAGGAGGAATGTACACAACATTCACCCGAAAAACATATTTCTTTCCTTCTGGGATCTAAAAAATTACTTTCTTTCTAAAATAATCTACCTTTGCTTGGTGTGCTGATAACCAATCCATACCCAAAATAGCATCAAACTCATGCATGTCTAGAGGAATTAGATTTGCTAATAATTCATACTCACCTACATGAACTAAGCAATACTTGTACACTTGATCCACCATAAATGTCTTTCCCACTAAAATATATTCCACCAGACTACAACCTAACCAACTCAATCTCTTATTAGTATGCATGAAAAATGTAGGTGATAGATATGAATGCATAGATCCAGGGTCAATCAATATATATATGCACATGATTAAATATGGATAATGTTGGTGCAGAAAATGGTGCCAACACCGTAGTTGCTGGAGTGGATTGAGATGAGGTCGATAATGAGACATACAAGAAGAAGTCCAAACTAGAGATGGGTGGCTCTGGCAGGATCCTCCGATGTTCAAGTCAGTTTTATGGCCAACAAGAATGAAGTGCTTAGGAGAATTAAGATGGAGATGAGAGCTTAAAGAGAAAATATATCTGGAGGATCCTTTATATAGATGGAGCATATAACAAACTGATGGTAATAGCCATAACTATCTGGTAGTGGGTCATTCAGGTCATGTGGAGTTTGTTACGGAGAGTAGTATCTATTGTCACGACTTGCCAGTCTGTTGAAGATTAATAGTTGAAGTTTGAATGAAACTATTATAGACAGTGAAGAACTTCATATCTCAGTAGCTTAAGAGTGGTTCAGACTTCTTTGAGATCATCTGCATGTTGACTGATATCCACTGTATTGGAGGTTGAACTTGCATAGATACCGAGATCCCCTTACTATTTAAGCCTACTCGATCGACATTCAGGATGTAAGATGGCTATCTTGTCTACTGAAAGAAGTTCGATGGATGATTGGAAGAAGTTCATCTAGAAGACTTAAAGAAATTCGAGTGGAAGACTTGAAAGAATCCAATTGGCTACTAGAAGGAGTTCGTCTGGATCAGGAGCTAGCTGGTAACTATGATAGATGGACACAACCAGAATACTCTGGTGAGTCTCAACTATTCCTCTAGAGTTCAACTACTTTTGAGATCGTCCGCAAGCAAATAACTATTCTAGATTGAAGGTTGGTAAGGATGGTGGATTCGCTGATTTAGAACTGCGACAAATTTTTGGAGGAGAAGTTTGAACTTATTCTGAAGACGAGATCCTTTTGTCAACTCTGGATTGCATGTACATTCAAGATTCTTAACATAGGAATGTCGAGATCTGCCACCCACAATGCGATATAGAAGCTCGTCTAAGGAGAAGCTCTGCCAGACTGTGATTCTTATCGTGAGATCCAACTACGATGGTGAGACTCAGCTCGAAGGAGATCTGAATAGAATGGAGTTTGGCCAACCTCAAGATCGACTGGGCTAGGCTGCCCAGGGGTTGAATACTTTACACTCTAGCCACTTAGGCGACCACTTTCACCATTCAAATTTGTCTGAAAGGAGTTCGACTGGAGGGGGTTAACTGTTTATAGCAGAGAAATTTGACTACCTTTATTATTCAAGTTTGTCTGGGGAAGGCCCGCAATGCCTTATGGGTTATGCGGTAAGCTGAAGGAGCTGATAGCCAAATCTGAGAGGATCATCTGGCATGTCCAAGTTGAAGATTGACAATCTTAAAGTTAACTGGAGCAAGAATTCACATTAGTTGTAGTTCGATCATGGTCATCACCACCGAACGGGATCACCCCAAGGTTGGGCATCTTGCTGAACTTTGGAAGAAGTGGATTTATCACCAACAGACAACATACCTATCACCACATCAGGGGTAGCTTGTGCCTCTTATCTAGTCATAGTAAATACTCTTGTTTAGCTCTTGGCTTGCCTGGCATAATATTCTGTCTACTAGTACTAGTCCCCATCTAATTTGCTGGTGCATTATTTCTAATGTGGAATCCTTGTGGAATGTTTGCCCTTGTTGGAAGACCTCTAACTTGAGTGTTGGTAGGGCAATCCTTCTTATGATGACCAATCTATCCACAATTGAAACATCCCCTAAATCCACTTCTACACTCTCCAGGATGAAACTTCCCACAACTAACACAATGAGGGATCTACCTTAATGAAGTAGCAATTGGACTGGCACCCTGTTAGAGCTACCCTAATTCTTCCTTCCTTTTGTTACCCTGCTTTTTGCTGAACGTGACATAAACCTTTGTTCAGTCCTTTTTTGTTCTGGGCTAGTAAAAGCAAAGGATCCTAAACCTAACTCTACTGATGCCTTGGGACTTTGACTAAGCTACCCAAAGACATTAATCTTCTTGAATTTTTGAATTTTCCCCGCACCCATGGAGAGACTCTGAGCAATTCTTTTGCCTCTTTTTTGTTTGTGGCTATAAAACTCCTTAATTTCTTCTGCCCTGATTGCTCCTACAACTAATTCTGTAAAACTTCCATACTTGTGTATCTTCATTTTTGCTTTGATTTCAAGGCATAGTACATCATGAAACATTCAGTGTTTTTCTTTTTCATCTACCACAAATGCTGGAGCATAATGAGATAATTCAATAAACTTGGCTTCATAATCAGCTACTATTATCTTCTCTTGTGTTAGGTTGAGGAAGTTCTTTCTCTTCTTATCTTGATATACAACTTCATAATATTGCTAGTAAAATTCCCTTTTAAAATCATCTCAAGAAATGACAATACCCTATGACTGCCTATCAACATATGATGTCCACCAGTGTCGAGCTTGACCTTCCAACAGAAAAGTGGCAATACTCAGCTTCTGCTAATCAATACTCTTCATCAATACAAACACCCTTTCTATTTTCTGAAACTAGTTCTCTACCTATATTGGATCTGTATTACCCAAGAATTCTATAGCCCCTATTTTTCTATCCCTTTCATAATTTACTTCTCTATTTGTATTTTGAGATTGTAAATTAGGAGCAAAAGTTATAGCAGCAGTAATGGCCTGAGTGATTATGCCTATCAATTCTTGTAACCCAAAAATAAGTATCTGTGTCTATACTTGGGGTACTGATACTGATGTAATGGATAGAGAGTCATGCATATGATCATGCAATTATGAATCCTCCATCTCTACCCTTAGGCCAGAAGATAAAGCACTAGATAATGCCCTATGAGGTTAGCCATCCCTATCAATTCCTCTCGATCTACCCCGACCTTGGCCTCTACCCATTCCTAGGGCTTGTCCTCGGCCTCTATCTCCCACTAGTAGTTCTCCACCAAGTTCTGACCTTGTCTAAACCATCCTCCTACAAAAATATAATTAAAACAATCAAATACATTAATCCCAAAATAATTTGATGATAACTAGTCATTGAAATGTACAAAAGTATACTATAATCCTTCAAATTATTCTTAAAAATGCTTTTGTAACTAGAAACAACTATTATACTGAAATTGGAACCAATTAGGAACACTATGAGCAAATTGGACATGAATCGCAATTAATTTCCATATAAAAAGATGATCTGAAAAGACTAGAATTAACTCAAGCATAAAGTTTGGCACACTATCGGATCAGCTCAAACTTAAATCGGGTTAGCTCGACTCAAGTTAGGTCGGCTCGAACTTAAATCGAGTTAGCTCTCTCAAAGAAATAGAAAACTAATTTCTGCAGTCTGGGACTTGGGTTGGCTTGAAAGATTTTTTAATCGACTCAAAGCGGAAATGAATCAATTTCAAACAAAAATTGAGTTAGCCCCAAACCATATGCCTCCTATCTGATTTAATTTACTAACAACGCTATTTACACTCAATTATGCCATACCTATGCCCATGCAACCTACTATCTTTGCTTTGATATCAACAAATGTCACACCCCACACTCTAAACTGAGCTAGGGTATAATAATTGAGCAAGATTTCACTAGTACTTATACTGCAGTTCATAAGTCACTAGTAGACCCTGCTCCACTATCATATCTTGTCATAATTCGAAATAAATATAATACACAGGTCAACTTACATGATTTAGAAACAACTCTGAAGCTTTTACTTACTATTTCATAACTTTGTACATATAACTTTAGAATATATTACATCAATATGTACTGTCTAAACAAAGCCAAAATACAAAACATATCCTAATTAGAAGCTCTCCTAACAAGCCCACATATCCAAAATACTCCTCCCAGATGACATGATCTAAAAATAAAGAACTCCCCATCTAGTCAATGTGACCAACCTCTACTAGTATGGATGCTGATGATGCAACTTCTGAGCTGAGCTAAACTACTTTAAGCTAGTCAATAAAAAGAAAAGAAACATATAATGAGACCTAAGTTCCAGTGAATGAATAATCCATCAACAATATGGAGAATAAGAGAATTTAACTATGATGCTCAAAATAACAAACTGTCATGCCCTACTAATATGCCTCCAAAATATTTAGAGTATCAACAAGAATAAAATCATGTAAAAGATCATTTAAAACAAAAGTTGCTAGCTACTATCAACTGTTCCATAGCACATCCCTACCATGATTGTCAAGCGGAGTATCTGATACTGCTGAGTCCCTATGGGTATACTGTTTCGCAAGAAGGTACCAACTGAAATATCATTGACTACATCACAGTGAACCCCTACCATGGATAGTCGAAATGGAGTATCTGATACAACTGAGCCCCCACAGGCATACTATTTTGCAAGGAAGTATCAGCTAAGTTTTACTATTTCAAAAGCAGGTATCATGGCACACCCCATAGGTTGATCATTCCCATAAGCAATCTCTTTTAAACAACATCAAATATGTCACAAAATATTAATAAACATTCAAAACATTTTCCAATCAACACAAATGCTATGTTGTCCAAAATAACTTTGCATATATATATATATATATATATATATATATATATATATATATATATATATATATATATATATATATATATATATATATATATCTTTATTTCTCTTCCAAATGACCTGTCAGTGAAAAGCATTTCCTATTTTTCCTTATTTGCATAAATACACTTAAGCTGTAGGGTATTAAGAAACTAACTTGCTTTCCAAAATAACACTTCTCAAAATAACATGTGAAGAAAACATTCCAATTAGATGAAAAATCACTCATCTTGCTAGCTATTGCACCTCCTTGGTGCTTGACTTTTCCAAAATAGTTTTGAGTCTTCCTCTCCTCCTATAAATTTCATACACACTGATTAATGCTATGTTTACATGATACATGAACATGAGAATGCATACTAGGCTGGTTATGCCTGTTCTTGAACTTTTCCCATCTTCTACTATTGTAAATTCTATTTTGCCTTGTTTTAGAGTTAATTAAATCTCAACATACGTTCAAAATTCTAGCAATTTAACTATATTTCATCATCATAATTTATTCTAAATTCAGCCAACATCATTTCTGACTTATTTGTTGAAAAGATTTTAGATTGTTTCTACTTTCAAAAAATTATAGTAGTAACTCATGCTTTGATTCAAAATTAAATCCCTAATTTGATTCACCAAATATCTCATCGGATAGAACTATTCAAGGTTTAGTTTAGATTTGACTTAAGAATGAAAATTCTTACATCAAATAATTAAAATCTTATGGAAATCACCACAAACATTCTCCTTTTCCAAGCTCAGCAGAATTTCAGCAACCCTTTATTTCCAATTCAAAATCACTTCTTTCTTATTGAATTATTTGAGTTTTTAACTGAGATCAAAGTCTTCAACTACCCCTCTCCCTTACCATAAATTCTGGTTTAATTTGAAAGTCCAAATAATAACAAAAAGAGGTATATGGCTGAAGCTTACAATACAATTAAAACAGTAAACTACTTGCCACATGTCAACCCTAGGGAAAGCATGTAATTAATGCACTTGGTAAGGTGTTTCAACCAGAATTTTTAGCCCATTCTATATGCTTTGAAGCTGCTGAATTAGCCCTCATAAAAATTTCTTTTTAAATCAAATGCAAAGCATATGGGTTTCACTTAACTTTTTTTGTTGTCCTGCTGTAGCCGAGTCAGCTCGCCTGGATATGGAGCCGGCTTGCCACCACCCTACTTCCAAAATAAAATCAGATTTATACATCTAAATTATCCTAAAAATTATCGGCTCATTTCTTGCTTAATAACTAAAAATATCTTTAATTACTGCTTAAAATAAATATTAAAGATTCCCAAAAATTCAACTTCAATATCCCTTTTATCGACTCAATTTTCTAATTACTTTCTTCCTCAACTTCAAATAACTTTATACTTCACTAACACTCATTAATTAAGTTTCAAATGCTAAAATGCATCATGAATAAAATATCGTGCCATTTAGACATACATGTATGCTAAATGCAAATGCTTTACTTTACTACATCTTGATTCGGGATGTTACATATAGGGTATTTAATAGGAGAACTCTAGTTGTAGAATCAATTTATGTTTTATTTGATGAGATTAACACTTTTAAATCTAGAGAAGTAGAAGTAATGATGATGCAGGTATTCTTGAAAAGAAGATGAAGGAAATATCACTAGAAGACCTCCTTCTCAAGATCAAGAGAAGAGAATGAAGAAATGCATAAACTACCATCCACTACACAACAAGATACACATGACTCACCAAAGGAATGCAGGTATTCTTATAGTCATCCTAAAGAATTTATTATAGATGATCCATCTAAGAGTGTTAGGACTAGAGCTTCAATTAGAAAAGAACTAAATTATTTTATATTTATTTCTCATGTTGAACCTAAAATAATTTTTGAAGCTGAAAAAGATGCTAACTGGATTATGGTTATGCAAGAAGAATTAAATCAGTTTGAAAGAAATAATATTTAAAATTTAGTCGAAAGATTTAAAAATAATTCTATTATTGGGAAAAAATAGATTTTTTGAAATAAACTTGATGAGCAAAGCAATGTAATTAGAAACAAGGCTAGATTTATAGCATAAGATTACAATCAAGAAGAAAGCATTGATTTTGATAAAATCTTTGCACCACATGCTAAGCTTGAAGCAATTAAATTGCTTTTAGCTTTTGCATATTTTATGGATTTTAAGGTTTTTCAAATGGATATAAAAAGTGTGTTCTTAAATGAATATGTTGCGGAGAAAGTTTATGTAGAACAACTTTCAGATTTTGAAAGTCATGAAATTTTTGATCATGTTTTCAAATTAAACAAGGTTTATATGATTTGAAACAAGCTCCACATGCATGGTATAATCATTTAAGTTTTTGCTTGATAATGATTTTAAAAGAAAAAATATTGATACTATTTTTTATTAAAAAAATTAAATAATCTCTTAATTATTCAAATTTATATTGATGACATTATATTTGATGTTACCAATGAGTTTCTATGTGAAGAATTTATATAGTTAATGTAGGATGAGTTTGAGATGAGTATAATGAGAGAATTAACCTTCTTCCTCAGTCTCCAAATTAAGCAATTTAATAAGAGGATCTTCATATACACAAAGAAAATTTTAAAAGAATTTGGTATGGAAAATGTCAACGGCACTGGCATCCCCATAAGCTTAAGTTGTATGCTTGATGAAGATATAAAAAGCAAAGCAGTCGATCCTAAGCTTTATAGAGATATGATTAGATTACTACTTAATAGCAAGTAGATTAGATATTATATTCAATGTATGCATGTATGTTCATTATCAATCTAATCCTAAAGAATCACGTGTAATTGCTATTAAAAAAATTTTTAGATATTTGATTGATATACAAAGTGTTGGCATTTTGCTGGATATAGATTATGTTGGTGCAGAATCTGGTTGACGCCGGATCGAACTGGAGATGAGGAAGAAGAGATCGCCATCGGTGATCTGTAAAATAAAGTTTCATCTGGAGTCGGTGCTGGTGGCTCCAATGATCAAGTCAGCTCTTCTGGCCAATAGAAATGAAGTGCTTAGGCAAAAATTCAGTAGAGTTTTTGAAAGGAGAAGCGAGCTTAAAGAAAATATATCTGAAGGATTCCTTTTATAGATGGAGTCTGTATAGCCATAACCATCCGATAGTGGGTTGCTCGGGGTCACGTAAAATTTATTACCGTAACCATTCAGTAGTGGACTACTCGGGACCATGTGAAATTTATTACGGAGAGATGTGTTGCCCATTCGTTAAGATTTAATAGTCGAAGTTCGGAGAAAGTAGACGTTGATTGAAGAGCTTTGATATATGTCAATTTCAGAGAAGTTCAAACTCCTAAAGAAAATATGACTAGAGAAGATCATCCAAGAGAAATACTACTTAAAATCTGAAAGTAATTTATTAGAGAAATCCGAATGAAGTTCGACTGATGGAGAAGTTCAGAAGGAGTCGGACTGGTGGAGAAGTTCGACTGAAGAAGAAGTTCGAAAGGAGTTTGGCTTCTGAAGGAATCTGACTAAAGAAAAAGTTTGGAAGGAGTTCGGCTCCTAGAAGAATCCGACTAAAGGAGAAGTCCTAGAGGAGTTCGACTGCTGGAGGAATCCGACTGAAAAAGAATTTTAGAAGAAGTTTGGTTGGAGGAAGTCGACTACTGGAAGAATCCGATTGAAGAAAAAGTTTGGAAGAAGTTCAACTCTTGGAAAAATCCGACTGAAGGAAAAGTTCTGAAGGAATTTGACTGTTGAAAAAATTTGACTGCTAGAGGAATCTGACTGAAGGAGAAGTCTGAAAGAAGTTCAACTCCTAGAGGAATCCAACTGCTAGAGAAATTCGACTGAAGGAGAAGTCCAAAAGAAGTTTGGCTCCTGAAGAAATCTGACTGAAAGAGAAGTCCGAAAGAAGTTTGGCTCTTAGAGGAATCCGACTGAAGAAAAAGTTCGAAAGGAGTTCGGCTCCTAGGAGAATTTGATCGAAAAAGAAGTTCAGAAGGAGTTCGACTGCTTGAGAATTCTCGATCGAAGCTTTTCTATAATTACCAGTTACATTAGGCTAAGCATCAGACTAAACTTCGGTGAGAGTGGGGTTTATCCCCAACAAATTAGATAAGAAAAGCATAAGTAGTACTTGCCAATTTTTAGGAGTTAATTTGATCTCATGGTTTAGCAAGAAAAAAATTCAATAGTATTATCTACGGTGGAAGTCGAATACATTGTAGCTAGAAATTATTATGCTCAAATTTTATAGATCAAATAATAATTAGAAGATTTTAATATTACTTGTAGTAAAATTCATGTTAGATGTGATAATACTAGTGCTATTAATTTAACTAAGAATCTAATTTAGTATGCTCGATCAAAGCATATAAAAATTTGACATCATTTCATCAAAAATCATATGTAAAATCATGATATTATGCTTGAATTTGTATCTACTGATAATTAAATTGATGATATTTTTACTGAACTTTTAAGTTGAAAATGATTTTGCATGACTAGAAAAGAATTAGGCCTCTATTGTCGTTATGGTTGATTTGTTTAATTCTATTCAAATTGCTCTTACATAGCTTGTACATATATTTGAATATGTATTTGAACGTAAATTTAACTGATTTTGATATGTATTAAATGTGGCATGAATGATTGCATTATTTTTAAAAAGTCTATTTTTGAAACTTTCTCTATGCCAATCTGAGCTGGCTAACCTAGAACCTTAGTCGATCCATCATTAGCCTACTAACCCAAAATCTTAGTTCACCTACTCTGAGCCAACTAACCTATGAACTAAGTTGATTTAGACATTGGGACCCTATTGTTTTAAAGGTAGCCCTAGGGGACCCTATTCACTATTTTACTTTTGTTCTCTTGGCTGTCCCTTTCCAAGCACCTTGCACCACCAAATAGTCTTCTCCTTTGTCATTTTTCTTCGATTGTGGTGAGTTTTAGTGCTCAAATGGCTCTAAAAAAATAACTCGCTTATTAGATGGGGGCATCCTCCACCAAGAACATACATTCATGGATCTTCATTGGAGGAAAGAAGGATAAAATTTAGATCAGATTTGAGGATGGAAATGGGTATTAGATGAGTGATTCCTTCATCCTCTTGGGTAGAAGCATCATCTCACCCTCTTCCTCAACCATAGGCACCAACTCCACCTCCACCACCATCGATGACACCACCTCCTCCCTCTCTAAGTCAAGTTATTCCTTTATCCTCAAGGTTAGGAACTACTAGAAGAAACATAGATTTTGGATTCCTAGATAAAGAAGGTTTTGAGATTGGGAGAAAAATCAAGAATCTCAGTTGGGAATTTCTATGTACTTTGAACTTACCTACTTACTCCAACCTCATTCGAGAGTTTTATGGCAATGGTAAAGTGGGAGGAAGCATAATTGAATCTAAAGTTAAAGGATTAAAATTCTCCCTTGGCCATCTTCTTCAAGCACCCACAACTAGAGTTGATAGATTAGAAAATAAATGCAGTGGATCGAAGACCATTCTAGAAAGAGAAGACATGGTTGTATTTGAAGAAATCCTTACTAGCCAATTATCAGTTGAAATGAGATTGTTACATCACATGATGGCTAGGATCTTCATTCTAAAAGTGGGGCATTTCGACTTCATCATTGAAAGGGATGTCACTATCATGCATCACATCATCAAAGAAGTCCCCTTCAACCTTCCAGCTCTCATGATCAAGGTAATGCAAGATGGAGCTTTCCATGCCAAACCTGCTCTACTATATGGAATGTTCCTAACCCTCATGTTCAAGAAGTTTGGAGTCAACATAGAAGGTAAACCCTTAAAGAAGGTGTAACATTTAATACGTACAATGATTACTCACTAAAAAGAATGGGATACATCAAAAGTGACTGTCATTGGATCTGGAAAGGAGGAGAAAGAGAGGAAGTAATAGAGATAAAGCAAGAGCTAATACTGTGATTGAGCTAGAGAAACAAAAAGAGCAAGCCACCCCACTGCACATATACAGCTTAGCCCACACAATCTGAAGACATTGCTCCTCAAAGGGTTAGACTAACAGATGATTAGATGGAGGAGATAGTTCAGCATGTACATGACTGGCTTTTGGGCTCAATAGAGTTACTGATCAGACTATTGGATGAGCGGGATCTTATTCCAAGGCCTTTGTACTCCCAAGACCTACCATCTCCTTCTAACCCTGCACCCTCTTCTAACTGACCTCTTTTTTAGGATATCTCATATCTTGCATGTCTACATGTTTGTTTTAGTATGCTTTCCTTGTCCTTGTATATGTCCTTTTTTGTAAAGGAGAAGTTCCTTAATATTATGTAAAAACTTTACTTATCATTGATATATTTTGTTTTTGTGAAATGAATGAGTATACTCTTGATTAAATGACTCATTGAATGAGTGATTGATTGGCTTATACTTGATTAATATATGGTGCTGAACAAAGGTTCTTAATTGTAATATAAATAGAAAGGAAATTTTGTTAACCTTTTTTATTATGACAAAAAGGGGAAGAAATTAGGAGAGAAAATCAGAGAAATTTCAAAAAGAGGACAAATCAAGAGCAAATTCAATAGTTTTTCAAAAATATTGCTTTTCTACATAAGAAATGGAGAGTTTTATTTAAAACTTATTAAAATTTGATTTGCTCAAAGTTATTTCAAAAATATTGCTTTTCTACATAAGAAATGGAGAGTTTTATTTAAAACTTATTAAAATTTGATTTGCTCAAAGTTATTTAAAAAATATTGCCTTTTTACATAAGAAAGGGGGAGTTTACTATTTAAATTTTTTGAAAATTTGTCTAAGTTGATAAATGGTTGATCTTCATTTAATCTTGTTTCAGAATTTCAAAAATCTATTTGTACTTGAAAAAAAGCACTCAAAAATTTTTGTCAACACCAAAAAGGGGAAGATTGTTAGCTCTGGAATTGATTTTTATGAAGTCAAAAGAGTTTGAGTATACATTATTGTTACTAATGATGCTTTTGAGAGGGATTGTAGGATTTCTTATAATACTCTAAGGTTGATTTCATTCAAGAATTAGTCCTCTCAAATCTAAGTAATTTTATATTTACAAATTCAAAAGTTTTGGAAGCAAAGAAACTAAGTATGGCATAAAATAAATTTAATAAAGAAAAGTCTAGCCTAAAAAGACCTCAACAAGTTCATCTACTCAAAAATTAGTTTTGAAAAGGCAAGTCTAGCCTAGAATATACTTGAACAAAGGAAGCTATTCAAAAATAAAGAAAATCAATTTTGGCATGCCTTTGAGTTGACCAAGAAAGAAACTTAGCCAACCTACTCATAGTTCAAGAGAAAACATAAAAAGAGATAAAATTTAGATGATTTTTCTTATCCAATCAAGTTTTCATCTAAGCCAACCAAAATAGGATCATAGCTTACTCACCTATATGGATGGCTGACTCAACCTCAGACTTTGGGTAAAGATAGAAAATTAAAAATTTTAGAGTTTCTCCTAAGCCAATCATGAAAATAATATAGCAGACTATGATGAGAACTTAGTTGACTCATATGTATGAGATAGTCAACTTAGTCTTAGAGACAAGAAAAGATAGAAAACTATAAAAGTTTACAAGTTTTCTAAGTCAATCCAAAAAATTAGTTAGCTGATCAAGTCATAAAGTTAGCTGACTAAGAAGATATCTAAGCCGACCCAGTCTAAGACAAACAAAATAGATAGAATGTAGAAAAATTTATGTTTATTCTTAAGCCATCTCAGAGTTTCACTTAGTCAACTCAGTGCTTCAGGTTAGCTAATCAAAAACTTGGATGAGCCAACTCATAGATTTCTAATAGAATCATGGTTAGTTTTCTATATTATTTCAAATGGCCATATTTTATTTATAATGGCTATTTTCAAGCTGCCAATAGTTAATTATAGATATTTTTAGAAATTAAAAATTAAGAGATTGAAGGCTATTAAATTTATTGAAGAAAATATTTAAGCTATTTGTGTGGAATAAAAAGAGAGAGGGGAACAAAATTAAAAGAATTTTCAATTCTCACCTTCCCACATTTACTCCACTCAAAAGAGAGGAATGTATCCCCATCAACTATCGAGCAAGAGCATTCAACTCTTCATAAATCCTTTTTTAAGCATTCAAGGAAGAAGTCAAAACAATTTAAGAGGTCAACCACTCTACCTTTTTCAAGAGACTAAAGAGCTTATTATTTCTGCTTTAGATTTTTATATATCTTTCTTTAAACTATTGTGACATGTTTTTTAGGGAAGAAACTTGGATTCAAGTCAAAAATTGGATGTTGTAAGATTTTGGTTAGTGACCAATGAAAACCAACTAGGTTGATTGTTAGTCAGAAAAAATAATCAATTATAATATTTTGATTAGTGAGCCAGAAAAAATCAACTAGATTGAATTATGAACCAGTGAAAATAATTGAACTATAATCTTGTAGAATTATAGTTAAAATTTTCAAGTGGATTGACTTAGAAAGTGGACATAAGTGCTAAATTGAGCACCAAATTAACCATGATAAATCCTTTATGTTGGTGGTTGTGTGATTGTACTTACTTTTATTTTCTATTATATATTTAACTACTATTAAGTACTGCACAAATAGCTTTTAAATTTATTTTTGGATACATGCTCTTTAAATAATTTTTAATAAACACAATTCAATCCCACTCGTAGGTTGCTGCCTATGGAAAACATCCTCTAATAACTTGCTATGTGGTGGTGCAAGTGTGTGGACTTTTATTTTTGTGATTCAGCAAGCAAATCATAATAGCCAATGTGCCATCTTTCTTATTGAGATCAAAAACTTGAATAGCATCAATTATGCCTATTGGAAGTCTTGCTTTAGGTCTTATTTGGTTGGGCAAGATTTCTGGGAGATCATGATTAGGATACATCATAGTGATGCCACTAGAAAGTCTTGGCAATGTAGAAGTGAGGAAAGGTTGGAAGATCACAATTAGAAAACTTTGCATATCCTTCAAATCAATGGGATATTCTTGCAGCCATTCACTCAAATCCTGATGAGGCTTGACTTGTCTTTAGAGTAGACATTGGTGCTCTCCAATAAGATAATCTTGCAATCTCTCAATATTTTCTTGAAAGAAAGAAATTATTTGATAAGCTTGGCATGCTTGATAAAAATTCTTGATATAAGGAAAATAAATGATGGAGACTACTAATTTAGGACTTGAATAAAGAGTATAATTTTTTTTTATGCTTGCTATTTTTGAATGGGCTAAACAAAAAAAAGTACATTAGTAGAATTGAAAAATATTCCTATTAATCAAAAAGCATTAATATTCATATGCATGATTTGAATACACCCCTCAAGAAAAAAGAGGTCTTAGTTTTTGGTAGTAAAAGTAAAAATAAGAAGTAGTATAATAAATTTAAAAATTTGGAAAATAGGCCTGAAGAATCTGAGAAGAAAATTTTCTATTCATAAAAAAGATAATAAATTCAAGAGAAATTATTATTGATGTGGAAAATTTGGTCAAAAAATTTAAGATTGCAAGGTAAAGCTCAAACATTCTATTATTGTCTCTCTTTATTGTGATAATGAGAGTGCTATTTGATTGAGGAAGAATCCAGTATTTCATGCAAGGACAAAATCTCGTTAGAGAGAGTTGCAAATAAAGAAGTTGATTTGCTTCCACTTTCTATAGTGGATCAACAAGTTGATTTTTCACTAAAGGATTAGCAGTTGAGAGGTTAACGAATTTACATGGTAAGCTCGACGTTATTAGCATGGAGTTTGCAAGGAGGGGGAGTATTAGGGTCATTATGATCTCTAACATTTAACTGGCTTCTTTTTAGGTGCTGGTTCATGTTAGGTTAGGTGAACCCTAGGCATGATATACATAAGCCTAGTCTTCGGAGGAGTATGGTAACGTGTAGATAGTCATTAAGGTTTGTTTACCTTTTAGCGACAGTTTAATAGGGGAGAGATAGTGTGGCAGCTCTTGGGGAGACTTTTTATGTGAGGCACCTTTGTGAGAGGGAGAGTTGATGTCATTGTTTTGGCCTTTCTTTTCTTTTAGATAAATTTACTTTTTTTGCTCCAAACTTTTTTCTTCCACTATTATTGCTTGAATTAATTTATGGTTATTTTGGATCCTTGGCTAGCATACTTGATCTACATCTCAAATAATGCCATTCTACACCATCCAATGCTGCACCGAGCACTAAAAATCCAACCCGTATTTTGACTCCCCTATTTTCTTCTTCCTTCCTAGACTTGCCATTGTTATTGCAAATTCCTTTTATTTTTCTCTTTAAATGCCCTACACCCCATCCTTGTTTTGATCGATCTCATTGATAGTTATTGAAGAAAAAATCCTATTTTCCGCCATAGGATTGTTCAGATCTAATTGGATCTGAAGAAATATTTCGAATAAATTTTCTAAAAATTCATATCAGATCTAAGACATCTCAAATCTGATCCTATATATCTAACATTAAAATTAAAAATAAAATTAAATCAGATTTAATTTTTATACCTTAGTTGGATAATCTGATTATCCTGTCGATGATCCTGATGTCTCTAAAGTTCTGGATGGAGCTATGCACGTGCCTAGCCTCTATCGGAGTCCACTAGGACTGGATCTAGATATGCTTTCCTTCTAGATCTAATCTCTAAATATCAAATCTGGATCTAATTCATAGAGCCTTCAAAAATAATTAGTGAAGATAACGTGCTTGTTTCATGAACACGTCGTCCTTTTTTCTTAAAACCTTGCGCCAAAGCCTGGATCTCTTGCTTGAGTTTTGGCCCAACCTTTGGGCATGGAGATGGAAGAGAGGAGGGGCGTGGAGATGGAAGGGATGGCAGCACTTTGGGGCTAGGGTTATGGAGAAGAGAGAAAACTTTTTAACCTTAGGGCGCAGGGTCTCTTAAATAAAGTCCTGCACCACCTCAGAGTTTCAATCAATGAAGCAACTAATTTGCTTCGATTAAATCAGAATTTCTTCTAATTTTCCATGCCAATTATCACATAATTGTCGTCCATAATAATCCCAAAGAATGCCTTACAGAATAGATAGGAAAGAGGGAGGAAGTTTGTGCGCAAAAGACTCCTACTCTCTTTGAATTTGATCTCTATCAAACCTCTTTGACTTGGTCAAATCAAAATTTGATCTAGTCAAAGCCTATCCACTATGTGGCACACGCCTAGGGGGACGTGCACCCTCTCTTTATCACATAAAATGTCTGAGGGCACGTGCCCCTAGAAATTCTCTAGGGGGCGTACGCCCCCTATCCCTTCTTTCTTATATAAGGGTCAACTTTTGACCCTTGTTCAAAAATAGAAAATGATGGGTGATAGGATTTAGCAGGTATTATCTTAAAATTATCTGATGAATTAAGACAATCCTTTTCTAATCTGGACAAGCTTCAGTCAGGATTCTAGAGTGAGTCAAACTCAACCAAGAAGAAACAGGATGACTACAGAAGGAGAATGTTAGGTTTAATCATCTGCTAGCATGATTTTTTTAAATCTGATTGGATTTAATCCAAATCAATCAAATTGGATTAGCCCAATTGATCACATCTAGATCCAAATCTTTATTTATATAACCCACTTAGATTTAATTCCATATGGTATTGGGACATGTCGCGATCTCCATCATCGACATCATCGAAATATCTTTCGATGGATCAGATCTTTTTTGATTCATACAATTAGAATGATTGATTATCAAGATCATTTTAATTGCTCTCAAAATCCATCAATGACATCTAGCAGTATATGGTGGCAAACCACGAGAACTGAAAGTGAACCTCTCGGTGCAGCTACTTGTGTAATTGGATTCTTCTATCTTGAGCCTCGATAAGATTAGGATTATGGTGAACTCATCAAACCCAATATCTATCATATGAATTAATCATTCGATTCGAATCCAATGTAAAAACCTAATAGAAACTCTTTTTATCATCTTCACATGGTCATGGCCATGGACTTATGGACTCAATCTCATAATCATCATAGGGCTACTCCTCATCTATCGAGGTAGATAGATCTCTTATTGATGCAATCCAATTTCTACAATGAACATGCTATAGCCACTATACACCTTAGAATTTTGAATGGTTAGGAGAACAAGTTATGGTATAGTCAAACTATAATACCCTCAAGATGAACTACCGATGCACCTCAGGTCAAAGAACCAGACACACCACTGCAGCATCGAGCCAGTTATCGATGAGAAGATAGATTTTCTTATGACTGCTCGAGGTGGTCACGTTCAGTGCCCTCATTCTCTAACGAGTGCCTATACTCTCACTTCAATATCTCCACACCATAGACTCAAGACTCATCTATCCTAAGAAAGTGATCATACACCAATCATCCAAATCAATTACCATCCTCATGATGATCCTATGGTCAGAAGCAATATTATGAGTTAACTATAAAAATTCATGTCTTAAATTTTTAACTCTTAAAAATATGAATTATCATTATCATTTATCCAAAGGATGTTTCATAGATACTTTAAATACACGCTATGATAGAAAATATTTTTTTATTAATTTATAGTTAAAATTATAAAATTATCCTTAGAAGTGTATTACAAGTGTTTAGCCAATCTGGCTTCTAGGACACACATCTAACAAACTCTCACTTGACCTAAAGCCAATTGGCTATAAATCTAAGTCACATCTTCTCAAGGTGGGCTTCGATCTTCTGCTATCCTAATGGCTTCGTTAGTGGGTAAGTCGTATTGCCTATAGTGTCAACTCTCTTGATCTCGACGTATCCCTTCTTGAGGTAATCATGGATTAGATGGAATCGCTGCTCAATGTGCTTAGATTTCTGGTGAGACCTTGGCTCCTTAGCTAGAGCTATGGTGCCATTGTTGTTGCAGTATAGATGAATGACATCCGATGGCATCACTCCAAGCTCTATGGTGAGCTTCTTATACCAGAATGCCTCCTTCGCAGCTTCCGATACAGCAATGTATTCTGCTTTCATGGTGGAGTCTTTGTGAGGATTTATGGTACTCCCAAGCCTTGGAAGGCCACAGAAGGAGTCAGGGGGTTGGCTCCGAAGATTTTAGGGGTTTGGTTGGTGCTTTGGAGATCTAGAACATAAGATGAAGCAAGAAACAAAAGTTGAAAAATCAAGACTATAAAAATGATATTTTCTACAGTTTAACCGACTCAGTCCAAAATTGGGTTGGCTAAGTCTCAGTGTATAGACAAAATAGAGAGCTACACGTTCGGGACTGCTGGCACGGCATAGAACTAGATCGACTCAGTTTCAGACTGAGCCAACCCAGTGGAACTTAGCCAACTCAGTGTTGAGATTGAGCCAGCTCAGTGCGTGGGTAGAGTTACGTGAGGGTCTATTTTGGACTAGGATCTGGGTTGATCCTAGGGGTCTTAAGGCCTGGTTTGAGAGGTCTTAAGGGGGCTAATTCACGTATGGATTAGATCTAGATCCAGAGGATGAGAGCATGGAAGATATGGGTGTACATGGGCTTGGTGAGTGCTTTCATGTATTGAGTTGGCTAGAAAGTTTTTTGATCGGGCCTAATGGCTATGTATAAATACATAGGTTATATTAGGATTTCATAATGCTGTGAAATCAATACAGACCTTTTCTTTCTCAACCTTCTTCTTCTCTTCTCTAGAGTTGCCACCCTAGGATTCTTGAAGAAGCCCTAGAGAAGGGAGCATCTCCCTCAAGCCCAAAGAGGGAGGTGCCCCATCATAGATTCAGATGGAGGATCGGTGGTTTGCTGCCCATAGAGAACATCATAGGTTCCTTCAAGTCCATGTTAAAGATCAGGAGCTTCTGCAACATGATATCGGGGTGCTTGTGATGTCAAGAATGATTGGCATTTGAGCAATATCATGGGTCTATAATTTGGTATCAGAGCTAGGTGATGCCTGGAACATTGTGGAAAGGCAATATGGTATCAGAGCTAGGTTTCAAAGCCTGATGGTGTGTGGAAGGAGGCAGATTTTAGAGCCTGATGGTGTGTGAAAAGAGCCAGGTTTTAGAGCCTGATGGTGCATGGAAGAAGTCAGGTTTCAGAGTTTGATGGTGCATGGAAGGGAAGGAGAAGTCGTATAAGGTAAAATCAGAAATCTACACAAAGATTCCATGGTATGTCTCAAATCTATCCTTGTTGTTACTGTGGTTTGGCCAACCGAGAGCAGCGAGTTGAAGGTGAAGGTTGAGAGGATTAATAGAAAGAGATTTTCCTAGGGTGGAAGGATTTGGTGCATGATTTGTTGGTCGATCTTGGTGGAAAGGCCGGGGTGTATGACGATTATGCAACAGGTAGGGAACGCTGGAGTGCTGTAGTAGCACTTTCCTAAAGATGCAGGACTGAGAGAGGCTCGATGATGCAGCAGTCGAGAGAGGTATTTCAGTAGAGAGCATCAGGGTTCTCTAGAAAGATGGGCACTATGGGGCTATTGAAGAGAGGTTTTTCAAGGGGTAATGATCGAAGGAAGGCTAAAGAAGTGACTATACATCCTTCGGTGTCTGAAAAGCAAGAAAATAGTCAAAAATGTATTTAGCAGTTTGATCAGAGCATGAATTTATGAAGCCTTAGGAGTGATGAAGATGGATGATCTATGGAGGTCCAGCAGGTTAGGACTGGATGACTGTAAAGCAGTGCAGAGATGAGTTAGAAAGTGCTGGAGTATTGTAGGAGCGCTTTCCTAGAGGTACAGGGGCTAAGAGAGGCTCGATGGTGCAGCAGCTGAGGAGTGTATCTCAATAAATAGTGTCAGTGGTATCTCAGGGAGATCGGGTGTAGGTCTCAGGGAGAGTCAGGGGGTCTCAGGGAGCGCCAGGAGGTCTCTAGCAGTCGGGAGTATTATCGATCAGATTTTTTCTATAGGAGCACTAGGGAGAGTCATGATTCAGATGAAGGATTGTTCTCCGGGCGCAACTAAAGCAATGGCTAGTGTAGGGGTAGAAGAGAAGGACCAGGGTGGAATTTTCGAGGATTTAGTCATTGGATTCAGAAGAGTTGGATGAGATCTTGAGTTTTGGAGGTGCCCGTGGGTTACAGAGGTATCCAAGATGGCTTCGAAGAGGGCCATGGAGCGCGGAGGATTCGAAGAGGTGGCGACGATATTCGAGGTACAGCGGTAGGCTCAATAGTGCAGCATTGAGTGGTTGACCTTGAGAAACTTGAAGATAGAGTCGGCTTCTACGGCATCAAATGGACTTCGGATATAGGTGGAGCTCCATAGTGGTGGCTTCACAAGTAGAGAGAAAATTTGGCATGAGTTCAGAGCACCGATGATGCACAATTCTAGGTGGAGTGGCACGTGCAAGTGGATAAGCATAGCTCTGAGGAGATCGTGTCAGATGGTACAACATGTGCTGGTGCAGAAATGTTGTAGGTTCTCTAAAAAAGTTTAGAGAAAGGGATGCAGCTGCTAAGCAGAAGCGATCCTATAATTCTAGGATGGTGCTAAGAAGCAAGCACAGGTCTTCAGCGGTAGAGGCGGTCATTCCAATGGCCTCAAAGGTGCACAACAACTGAAGAGGATTGACGGAGGCAATGTTTGCACAAGGGACTGTCGAGTGCGTAGGGACAGAGAAATCATGTAGGAGGTCATTGTCGATGGATTTGCCAAGGCTTGGGACTCCAAGGTGGAGATTGTGAGGATTTGTGGTGCTCCCAAGCCTTGGGAGGCCATAGGAGGAGTCAGGGGTTGGCTCCAGAGATTCTAGAGGTTTGGTTGGTGCTTCGGAGACCTGGGATATAAGGTGAAGCAAGAAACCAAAGTTGAAGAATCAAGACTATAGGAAGAACATTTTTTGTAGGTTAGCCAGCTCAGTCCAAAACTGGGCCGGCTAAGTCTCAGTGCATAGGCAAAACAAAGAGCTGCACATTCGAAACTGCTGGCACGACATAGAACTGGGCGGCTCAGTTTCAGACTGAGTCAACCCAGTGGAACTTAGCCGACTCCATACTGAGACTAAGCTAACTCAGTGCGTGGGTAGAGTTATGTGAGGGTCTATTTTGGACTAGGGTCTAGGTTGATCCTAGGAGTCTTAAGGCCTGGTTTGAGAGATCTTAAGAGGGCTAATTCATGTATGAATCAAGTCTAGATCCAGAGGATGAGAGCATGGAAGACATAGGTGTACATGGGCTCGGTGAGTCCTTCCATGTATTGGATTAGTCGGAGAGTTTTTTGGTCGGGCCTAATGGCTATGTATAAATACATAGATTGTATTAGGATTTCATAATGCTGTAAAATTAATATAGATCTTTTCTCCCTCGGCCTTCTTCTCTTCTATAAAGTTGCCACCCTAGGGTTCTTGAAGAAGCCCTAAAGAAGGGGGCGTCTCCCTCAAGCCCAAAGAGGGAGGCGCCCCATCACAGGTCCAGGTGGACGATCGATGGTTTGCTATCCATAGAGAACATCACAGGTTCCTTCAGGTCCATGCTAAAGATCAGTAGCTTTTGCAACATGGTATTGGGGTGCTTGTGATGTCAAGGATGATTGGCGTTCAAGCGATATCATGGATCTACAATTTGGTATTAGAGCTAGGTGATGCCTGGAACATTGTGGAAAGGTAATATGGTATCAGAGCTAGGTTTAAGAGCCTGATGGTGTATGGAAGGAGCTAGATTTTAGAGCCTGATGGTGCATGGAAAGAGCCAGGTTTCAGAGCCTGATGATGCATGGAAGAAGCCAGATTTCAGAGCCTGATGGTGCATGGAAGGAAAGGAGAAGTCGCACAAGGTGAAATCTAAAATCTGCATAAGGATTCCATGGTATGTCTCAAATCTATCCATGTTGTTGCTGTGGTTTGGCCAACCGAGAGCAGCAAGTTGAAGGTAGAGGTTGAGAGGATTAACAGAAAGCGATTTTCTCAAGGTTGAAGGATTTGGTGCATAATTTGTTGATCAGTCTTGAGGGAAAGGCTGGGATGTATGACGGTTATGTGACAGGTAGAGAACGCTGGAGTGTTGCAGTAGCACTTTCCTAAAGATGCAGGGCTGAGAGAGGCTCTACGATACAACAGTCGAGGAAGGTATCTCAGTAGAGAGCATCAAAATTCTCTAGGAAGATGGGCAATGTGGGGCTGTTGAAGAGAGATTTTCCAAGGGATAATGGTCGAAGGAAGGCTGAAGAAGCAACTATACATCCTTCGGTGCCTGGAAGGTAGAGAAGTAGTCGGAGATGTATTCAGCGGTTCAACCAGAGCATAGATTTGTGAAGCCTTAAGAGTGATGAAGATGGATGATCTATGGAGGTCCAGCAGGTTAGGACTGGACAGCTGTAGAGCAGTGCAGAGATGAGTCAGGGAGCGCTGGAGTGCTGCAGGAGTGCTTTCCTGGAGGCACAGGGGCTAAGAGAGGCTTGGTAGTACAGCAGTCGAGGAGTATATCTCAATAAAGAGTATCAGTGGTATCTTAGGAAGATCGGGTGTAGGTCTCAGGAAAAGCCAGAGGGTCTCAGGGAGTGCCAAGAGGTCTCTAGCAGTCGGGAGTATCATGGATTAGATTTCTTCTATAGGAGCACCAGGGAGAGTCACGATTTAGATGGAGGATGGTTCTCCGGACGCAACTGAAGTGATGGCTGGTGTAGGGACAGAAGAGAAGGACTAGGGTGGAATTTCCTAAGGTTCAGTCATCGGATTTAGAATAGTTTGATGAGCTCTTGAGTTTTGGAGGTGCTCGTGGGTTGCGGAGGTATCCAAGATGGCTTTGAAGAGGGCCGCGGAGTGTGGAGGGTTCGAAGGGGCAGCGACGGTGTTCGAGGTACAGCGACAGGCTCAGCTGTGCAGCATTGAGTGGTTGGCCTCAAGGGACTCAAAGATAGAGTCGGCTTCTGCGGCATCAGGTGGACTTCGGATATAGGTGGAGCTCCGCAATGGTGGCTTCACAAGTAGAGAGAAAATTTAGCATGAGTTCAGAGTGCCAATGATGCACAGTTTTAGGTGGAGCGGCATGTGCAGATGGATAGGCATAACTCTGAGGAGATCATGTCAGGTGGTACAGCATGTGTCGGTGCAAAAATGCTGTAGATTCTTTAGGAAAGTCCAGAGAAAGTGATGCAGCTGCTAAGCAGAAGGGATCCTACAATTTCAGGATGGTGCCAAAAAGCAAGCATAGGTCTTCAGTGGTGGAAGCGGTCATTTCAAAGCCCTCAAAGGTACACAACAACTAAAGAGGATTGGCGGAGGTGATGTTTGCACAAGGGTCTATCGAGTGTGCAGGGATCGTGGGATCGTACAGGAGGTCATTGCCGAGGGATTTACCAAGGCATGGGACACCAAGATGGAGATTGTGAGGATTTGTGGTGCTTCCAAACCTTGGGAGGCCACGAGAGGAGTCAGAGGGTTGGCTTCGGAGATTTCAAGGGCTTGGTTGGTGCTTCGAAGATCTAGGACACAAGATGAAATAAAAAACCAAAGCCAAAAAATCAAGACTGTAGAAAGAACATTTTCTACAGGTTAGCCGGCTCAGTCCAATACTAGGTCGGCTAAGTCTCAGTGCATACGCAAAATAGAGAGCTACGCGTTCGGGACTGCTGGCATGGCACAGAACTAGGCCGACTTAGTTTTAGACTGAGCCGACCCAGTGGACCTTAGCCGGCTTAGTGCATAGGCAGAGTTACGTGGGGATCTATTTTGGACTAGGTTTGGATTGATCCTAGGGGTCTTAAGGCCTGGTTTGAGAGCTCTTAAGGGTGCTAATTCATGTATGGGTCGGGTCTAGATCCAGAGGATAAGAGCATGGAAGACATGGGTGTACATAGGCTCGGTGAGTGCTTTCATGTATTGGGTTAGCCAAAAAGTTTTTTGGTCGGACCTAATGGCTATGTATAAATACATAGGTTGTATTAGGATTTCATAATGCTGTGAAATCAATACAGACCTTTTCTCCCTCAACCTTCTTCTTCTCTTCTCTAGAGTTGCCATCCTAGGGTTCTTGAAGAAGCCCTAGAGAAGGGGACGTCTCCCACAAGGCCAAAGAGGGAGGTGCCCCATCATAGATCCAGGTGGAGGATCAGTGGTTTGCTGCCCATAGAGAATGTCACAGGTTTCTTTAGGTCCGTTCTAAAGATCAGGAGCTTCTATAATATGGTATCGGGGTGCTTGTGATATCAAGGATGATTGGTGTTTGAGCGATATCATGGATCTACAATTTGGTATCAGAGCTAGGTGATGCCTGAAACATTGTGGATGATAATAGTCTGCTATCACTATCTGCTTGGAACTCTTCCTGCTAATAGCACCACCATTACACACAAATAGACTTTTAGATGTTGACTTTCAATCATCTATGTCGGACATAAAATTCGAGTCTGTATATCCCTAGACCTGGAGTTCTCCATTATCAAAGACTAGAAACATATCCTTAATCCTTCTCAAGTACTTAAGGATATATTTCATAGAAGTTCAGTGCTCTTTGCCTGAATTTGACTGATACTTACTCGTGACACTCACAGCATAGGCAATATCAGGCCATGTACATAGCATAGCATACATGAGGCTCTCTATTGCTGAAGCATAAGAAATCTTGCTCATGCGTTCAATCTCCTTAGGTGTGCTAGGACATATTTTCTTGGAGAGATGAATACCATGTCTAAAGGGTATTGGATCCCTTTTGGAGTTTTTCATGCTAAACCTCTTTAGTACCTCCTTTATGTACATCTTCTGTGAAAGTCCTAGTATCCTATTCGGTCTATCCCTATAGATTTTAATTCTCAGAATAAAGGATGCTTCTTCTAGGTCTTTCATAGAAAACTCTTTAGATAACTATATTTTGACCATGGTCAACATAGAAATATCATTTCCAATTAGGAGGATGTCATCCACGTATAATACGAGAAAAATAACAGCACTCCCTCTGACCTTTTTGAACACATATAGCTCCTCCTCATTTTTTATGAAACCAAATATTTTAATCACATCATTAAAATGAGCATTCTAGCTCTAAGATGCTTGCTTAAGTCCATATATGAACCTTTGCAGCTTGCAGACCTTGTGATCACTATCACTAGATGTGAAATTGAGTGGCTATTTCATATAGATATCTTCTTTAAGATATCCATTTAAGAATGCTGTTTTCACATCCATCTATCATATTTCATAATCGAAATAGGCTGCAGTAGCAAGCAATGTATGGATGGATTTAAGCATGGTTACTGACGAAAAGGTATCTTGATAGTCAATGCTCTTGCGTTGACTATAACCTTTCGCTATGAGCCTTGCTTTGAATGTCTCTACATTTTCATTGGCACCTATTTTTCTCTTGTAAATCTATTTACATCTAATAGGTACTATGCTTTCAGGTGGATCTACCAACGTCCAGACTTGGTTTGAGCGCATTGAGTCAATTTCTGACCTCATTACCTCTAACCATTTCTCGGAGTCAATATATGATATCATCTCATCATAGGTCTTGGGATCATCACCATGAACTCCATTTTTCATAAAAAATATTTTTTCAGCATCCTTTGAAAATGTACCAAAGTATCTTTTAGGAGGATGGAAAATTCTAGTTGATTTTCGAGGTAGAGGAGGTAGTGTTTGGACTGGCTCAATCTAATTAAGCTCCATAGGTTCCTTAGCTCGTTGCTACTCAGAGACCTTCTCCTCGAGCCTGATCTGTCTTTTGATGCCACCATCTTGAATAAACAATTTTTCAAAAAAAATGGCATATCGACTCTCAATCATATTATGGTCTTTTGAAAGATAGAAATAATATCCTAACGACTCTTTAGGATATCCAATAAACCAAGCTCTAAAGGACCTAGATTCTAACTTGTCTGCCTACTATCTCTTGACATGAGCTAGGTAATCCTAAATTTTGAGGTGTCTCAGACTTGGTTTTTTACCATGCCATATCTCATACGGTGTGGTAGGAATGGTTTTAGAGAAAATCCTATTCAGTAAATATATTGCGGTCATTAGACTATGTTCTTAAAGAAAATCAGGAAGGTCCATGAAGCTCATCATGGATTGAACCATATCTAATAAGATCCGATTTCTTCATTCTAAAATTTCATTGAGTTGAGGCATTTTAGGTGAAGTCCATTGGAAGACTATGCCATTATCTGTGAGATAGTCCAAAAATTTTCGACTAAGGTATTCACCTCCTCGATCTGATCAAAGAATCTTAATAAATTTTTTTGTTTGTTTTTCTACTTCGAGTCTAAATTTTTTGGACTTTTCAAAGGTTTCAGACTTATGTCGCATCAAATATACATACCCATATCGAGATAAATCATCGATAAAGGTGATGAAGTAGATATAATTGCCTCTTACTGGTACATCAAATGGACCGCACACATCTATGTGTACCAGGGTAAGTAGGTATGTTGCCATTTTCCCATGTCCTACAAAAGGGAGCTTTGTCATTTTGCCATGAAGGCTTGATTCATAAATTAGATATAACTCGAAAATCAATAGACTCAATAGTCCAAATTTCTCCAATTTATTAACCCTATCTTCCGCTATATGATCTAGCCTAAGGTGCCAAAGATAGCTATCATTTAGACTATCCCTAGATCATTTTAATCTTATGGCATTAACATTTTGCTCGATATTGAAAACAGAAATATCAATAAGTAGCTGATAGAGATCATTTATAAGAAAACTACTTATAATTTTATTTCTTTCAAAAAAAATATTATAATGGTCCTTAAGAAAACTAATTACATAGCCTTCCTATGCTAAACATGAAAAATAAATTAAATTTCTACTTACTATAGGTACATAAAAATAGTCTCTAAGTACTAAATCTAATCCTGATGGTAGTCGAAAAGAATAGATTTTCATAGCCACAGCAGCAACTCTTGCTCCATTTCCGATGTGCAGGATCATCTCATCATCTCTCAACCTCCTGCTCTCCTAAAGATCTTACCTAGAAGTGCACAAGTGAAAACTTGAACCAGAGTCAAGCACCCAACTAGATGTAGAAGAAACCGTAAGGTTTGATTCTATAACGAGCATACCTCCAGAAGGACCTGCCTCCTTTTTGTTCTTTAGGCTGGCCAGGTATAAAGGATATTTTCACTTCCAATGGCCATCAGTGTTGCAATGGAAATATTTTTCTTTATCCATAACCTTCTTCTTCGGCTCTCCCTTCTTCTTCTTTCCACTTTCAATCTTCTGCTTCTTTGCAGAATTCTTTCCAAAAGACTTTTTTTATAAGAAGTCTGCTTCACAACAAACACTGAGCCCTTTGAACCTTTCAAAGAAAACTCAACAGTAACTAGCATATTCATCAATTTAGCTAGAGTACATTGTAGCTTATGTATATAGAAGTTCATGATGAACTGCCCATATGTATCAGTCAAGGATTGCAAGATCACATTAATTTGCAAGTCCCTATCTAGCTTGACACCAAGCTTCTCAAGCTCTTCTAGGTCTTTGATCATCATCAAATAATGATCTTGAACCGATTGCCCATCATGCATTTGAGCCTTAAAAAGTCTCCTAGTGACTTGATACTTGGCTGTGCGACTCTCCCCATCAAACAACTCTTATAGGTGAGCCAACATTTGGTGAGCAATCTTGATGTCCTCCTGTTGGTGCTCAAGCTCATCAGGCATCGAGCCCAACATGTAGTATCTAGCTTTATTATCTTCATCCATCCACTTTTTCAGAGACACTCTCTGTTCAGTAGATGGATGAGCTGGTAAGGTGGGGGGTTTCTGGTCCAATACATAAGTCAGCTTTCTGAAACCCAAAATAATTTTATAGTTCTGGAGTCAATCCTTGTAATTAGGTCCTATCAGTTTATAGGTGTCCAGGATATGGGCTAGTGGATTGGATGCAGATATTTTTCTGTAGAGAGTCAAAGTTTTTAGTTAGATTTTATAATTAGACTTGACCAATTTATTTAAGAATTTTATTTTTAAATAAATTAGGCTTTCACTATTTTTTTGGATTCCTACACTTCCTTGGTAGAGATGCAAAAATCTCTACGATCAATTGATTTCCAGTGAATGATGCAGTCCCACCGACTAGCTCACAACCTCACCTAACAGTTATTAGTGATAGATCAATAGATGAGTGAATAATTCTTATCCAATGATTCTCTAATCATGGTGCACTAAAACTTGGTCTCTAATTCATGAAGCTCATCATGCCCGAAATATTGCTCCACTTCTTAGTTATGTCAAACCCACTAGTTTGTAACCATTACTGTAGCCCAAAAAATTGCTGCCATGGGCTATGGTAGCGATTTTCTAACCGCTGCTATTGCAGTCATCGTCGTAGCTCTATAACAGTGGTTGTTAGAATCACTGCCATAGATGACCTATTGCAGCGATTTATAAACCGTTGCAATAGACCATCTATAGCAGCAATTTTTTAACCGCTGCCATAGGTCTAGTGTAACGATTGGAACCAGACCTATGATAGTAGTTGGCATGGATATGACAGTGGTTATAAAATTATTAACTTACATCTTTAATAATTAAAAAAAATAAAATTTTTATTTTTTTATATATTTTATTTGATATATATAGATATATAATACAAGAAAATATAATAAACATAAAAATTATTCTAAAATACTAAAATTTTATTATTGAATAAAATTTATTATAATATTTTAAAAAAATAAATACATCAAAAGTCTCCTAAATCTACATCATCATCGTCGTCGTCGTCATCGGAAGCCAGAGTCGGAGCTGGAACTGAAGCTGGAGCTGGAGCCAAAGCTGGAGCTGGAGCTGGAGTTGGAATGCAGGCCAACATATCCTTGAAGTCTATGACTCCAAAATACGTGCTGAGCATCGATATCATGTCTCTCACGATGCCTTCCAGATGAGATGCACGCTCCTCAGCCCGATCTGCTCACGTCGCAGCATAATCTGCCCATGCCAACGCCTTCTCAAGCTCTTTTCGACTGACGATACTGAAAGTCTGTAAGTAGACGCTCACCTCGGACCAGTAGCTCATCGGCATATGTCCGAGCCTGCATCAGATCCTCCCAGAGTGCTCAGGCCCCAAGACCTGAGATAGATGGTCATAGGGCCCAAAGGTATCCGGGCCCTCGCTCGCGAGCTCATCTAACTGATTTTATAATTATAAATTAAAATAAAATTTTATAAAAAATACTATAATACTAATCATATATACTAATATATTTAATACTTATAAAAATATGTTCGATCGCGGCGTTCATCAACCTACCCATCTTGTCCATGTGGCTGGATCAGAAGATCTTGTTATGGCTAGACATCACTCCATCTCTTATCAGCTATAACAAAGAATAAATTTATCAAAAAGATAATAAAAAATATGAATTTAATTTATCTAGTAAGATTTAGAATTAATTATCTCTCTATGCATACAACTGGCCATAGACTCATGGCCTAGAGTGTGCATATACTCCTGGGCTACACGATTCTTTTGATTCTGATGGAAGATAGCCTAACAAGTATTAAAATAAATAATAAATATTTAAATAAAATTTTAAGCATATTAAAAAATTTAAAAGTTAGAAATTTTATCTCGAACTCCTGACTTCTTCAGTGTCTAACCATCCTCTCCCACTGACTTAGTGGATAGTTATGTATCCAGAAAATAAGCTCCTCTAGAATATCTCATCGATGCTCGAGCCATCCTCTATGGAGCTTGACATTGTAACCACGGTACAATGCTCCGATCTTCTTCAGTCGAACATCTCAAGCCCTCTCATAATCGAAAAAGTCATACCTCCTCTGCATAAATTTATCAAAAATCAGTTACAAAATTATTCTAATCAAACATATATAGTATAAATATATAAAATGCATAAATATAACTAAGATGCATGCACTTACCCATATCTCCTCCCATACTTGGTTCCTAACAGTAGCATCCATCAAATGCCAGTCTCTGGGCTCTATGGGAATGATGTCCGACAGCCTCACAAGAACTCTAAAAATTAAATGCATCTCCCATGCGGTCTCCCCTACCGGCATCCCCTCCGCATCATACTGCACCATCACCTGATGCTGACGGTTCCACATGAGTGCCATACGTATGGGACTGTAACATATTCGGCTGGACGATGCACCTATAATGAAAATACATTATGTAAATATATAAGTGTATAAATACTATATAAAAAATAAAGTTGTGCTAATATAATAAAAATGACACTCAGATACCTACGATGGTAGAGGCTCAGCTGCCGATGGAGTAGATGCCGTCGGTGGAGTAGATGTCGATGGTGAAGGTCCCTGAGAAGCTGATGCCGAGGTGAATGAAGTATGCTCTGACTGCTCATCGGATGCTACACTATGCGTAACCCACCGAGAGATAGGGGTGAAAGCTAGATGGCATTTCGATGCCATTGTGACCTGCAATGTTAATGAACATTAATCAATATAACATCATGACATATCAAATTCTATTCGCTTGGAAGTTGAGTAGGCTCCTTGCCTGAGATAGCTGACTCTATGCCTGAGACATCCAACTAGGGTCCTCCCCTAACCGGCTCGATCATGGCTCGAGCCGACTCGGCTGCGTATCTGAGCCGACTTGGCTGTGTATCTGAGCCGACTCGGCTATGTGCCATCCCCTCGATCACTCCCTCTCTCCCTCTCTCGATCTCTCTCACCGACAATTATGGTGAGGCCGAACCCCTCCCTCCCAGCTTGCTTAAGCTGGTTCGATTGCATATCTGAGCCAGCTCGGCTATGTGCCATCCCCTTGATCACTCCCTCTCTCTCTCTTGATCTCTCTCACCGATGATGGCGACAAGGCCGAACCCCTCCCTTCTAGCTTTTTCATCTCTCGATCTTTCTCTCTCCCTCTCTCGATCTTCCTCATCGGCGAGGTCGGACCCCATCCCTCCCTCTCTCACTCTCTCGATCTCCCTCACTGGCAAGGTTGCACCCCATCCCTCCCAGTGATGCCGATGAGGCCTGATCCCCTCCCTCCTAATGATGGCAGCAAGGTCGGATCCCTTCCTTCTTCTCTCAAGTACAAATCCATCGGCTATTTAGATTTGGATCTGGTATCAGTAATTAAAATTAGGTTCGAATCTGAATATCCAAGTTTCGATCCGAACTCAATCCATTGATAGATCTAGTCCACAGCCACCAACATGGCACGGTCCAAGGCTACCACCACGGCACGGCCCAAAAATTATGGCATGCAGATAATTATAATATTTATATTAAATATTTATAATATTTACTATAAATATTTTATAAATTATTATAAATATATATAATTAATAAATAATACTATAAAATTAAAAAAAATATATACCTGCGGCTATAGAGAGCGGGTCGCACCGAAAGCTCCGAGGGTCGCCGACGATGATGCTAGATGAGGACGACAACACTAGAGATAACCTGCAAAATAAAAGTAAGATAGTGAGATAGAGAAGAGAGAAAAAGAAAAAAGAAAGAGAGCAGGCCTTAGGATGGCGGCGGACAGGGGGGCAGGATGGGAGGGAGGCATCGGTGGGAGGTCAGAGGAGGTGGTGTGAGGGAGGGTTTCCGCCGAAGGAGGGTGGTGGTTGGGGGAGGGATTATCGAGGGGTTGATGATGGATGGGGTGTGTTTTGGGGGTACCTGGTTGAGGTTCGTGGAGGGGGGTTTGTAGGGGCTGAGGAGGGTCGGATGGGTCCGAAGGAGGGGTTCGCTGGGGTCGAGGGAGGTGGACGATAGGGTTGGGGTGGGGGATGGGGGGGCGGCTGAGGATGGAGGGTCGGAGAGGGAGAGAAAAGGAGGGGCAGCATCGATCGAGGGGGAAGGTGGGGCAATGCCAGCCAAGGGGAGGAGGGGCGACGTCAGTCAGGGGGGAGGAGGGTCGACGTCGATCGTGGGGGAGGAGGGGCGACGTCGGTCGGGGTGGAGGAGCCTCACTAGCGATGAAGAGGAGGGGGAGAGAGAGAGCGAGAGAGATTAAGTGCGCACAGAAGGAAAGAAAAAATTTAGAAATTTTTAACCTAACCTACGATAGTGGTTATCGAACTGCTGCCATAGATCTACAATAGCGATTATGGCTAACCACTATCATAGATCTATGAAAGTGGTTCGATAATCGCTACTATAGATCTGTAGCAATGATTTTTGATAACCGTTGTCATAGATGAAAAATAATTTTTTTCTCATTTTTTTCTAAATGTTATATAATTTTAAAATTTAATATCCATCTTCACCGTTCATTATCTAAATAATTATCATTAAAGTGTCATCACAAAAGATTGCCTCGATCCAATTCATCAATCAGAAAAATTTGATTTCGATAATCACAAACGATGATACGATGATTTGATAGATGAAGATCTTCGTGAAGGAAAAATTCTAATTTTTTTGATCAGATTCATTCAGATCTGATCAGATCGAGAAAGATATTTCAAAAATTTTCTCTCATGTATCCAGATTATGAGATATTTCAGATCTAATTTTATAGATCTAATAATAAAAATAAAAATAAATTAAATCTAATTTAATTTATACCTTGATGTGGGTAATCCGATTATCCTTTAATGATCCTGCTGATTGCCTGAGATTTTGGATCTAGCCATGCAAGCGCCTAGCCTCAACTGATATGCACTCAGACTGGATCTGAAGATTTCTTCTTCTTTATCACTTCTCCAAAAATTAGATCTAGATCTGATTTGGAGGATCTTCAAAACTGCTTCTGAAGATCAGCAGTCGTCTTTGCAACAGTGCTGCCTTCTTCCTTTTTTATCAGCCTTTTTTTGCCTAGATCGCACCAAACTGAAGCCCAACTTTTCTTGGGCGTGAGAGGAGAGAGAGAATTAGAAGATGGCATGGAGGAGGGAGAGGGGCAGCCTTGGGGCATGGCTAAGAGGGAACTCATAAAAAGTTAGGTGCATATAGGGTTTATTTATAGACCCTGCTGTGCCATGTAGTGCCACATCATCCCGGTCAATCGTGTTGCTTCGTGCAATCAGATCTAAATCTGATTGGTGGGATGACATCACCTGATCCAATCAGATAAGAGCCTTATAAATTCATCCTTAGATGGTGCCTAAGACTGGTCAAAGTCTATAGGTAAGGGTCACCTAAGTAGAATCCAAGAAGTAACCTGGAGTCCCATCTGTATGGGACTCCAGGTATCCCTATCTATGAGCTCACGCCATCCTAGGCATACCCCCCCTTCTTTCCAAATTTTAGTAAGGGGACAAGCCCCTATCTGCTCTCCAATAAGTGCATGACACATGGGTAGATGTCCAAGGGTCAAAGATCAATGTTTGACCAAAGTCAAAGAACAAGAATTAGGAGGTGATGAAAAATGGCAGGTGTTGTCTTAAATTTATCTCATAAATTAAGACAACCCTTTTTTGATCTGGACAAGCTCCAGTCAGATCAAGTAAAGATACCTGAGTGAGCACAAACATATTTGGCTCAGTCGAGACAACTTTTAATGATAGTAAAAGGAGAATGTTAGGTTCAATTATGTGCTAGCATGATTTTCTTGAACCTAATTGAATCTAATGCAAATCAATTGAACTGGATTAGTCTAATTGATGATATCTAGATCTAAACCCTTATTTGTGTGACCTAGTTAGGTTCAGTTCTGTATGGTAATGGGATATGTCATGATCTCTATCATCGACATCATCGAAACTCCTTTCGATGGATCAGAACTCTTCTGATTCAGACAATTAGAATGATCGATCATCTAAATCATTCTAATTGCTCTCAAAATCCACCAGTGACACCTAGCAGTATATGGTGGCAACCCATCAAAACTAAAAATGAACCTCTTCATTACAGTTACCTATGTGATTAAGTTCTTCTATCTTGAGCCCCGATCAGATTAGGGTTAAGGTGAACTCGTCAAACCCTAATATCTATCATATGATTAATCATTCGATTCAAGTCCAATGTGAAAACCTTAATAGAAACTCTTTCTATTATTTCACTCTACCATGGCCATGGGCTTATGGACTTGATTCTCATGATCATCATAGGGCTGCTCCTCATCCACCGAGGTAGATAGATTCCATCTTGGTGCAATCCAATTCCTACAATGAACATGCTATAGCCAACATACACCTCAGGGTTCCAATGGCTAGGAGATCGAGTTATGGTGTAGTCAAACTATAACACCCTCAAGGTGAACTGTCGATGCACCTCAGGTCAAAGAACCAGACACACCACTGCAGCATCGAGTCAGTCATTGACGAGAAGGTAGACTTCCTAATGACTACTCGAGGTGGTCACGCTCAGTGCCCTCATTCTCTAACGAGTACCTGTACTCTCGCTCGGTGTCTCCACACCGTAGACTCAAGACTCATCTACTAAAGAGAAGCGATTGTACACCAACCTTTCCGGATCAATCACCATCCTCGTGATGATCCTATGGTCGGGAGCATTTTATGAGTTAATAATGATTATTCATGTCTTAAATTTTCAACTCTTGAAAATATGAATTATCATTACCATTAACTCAAAGGATGTATCACAGACACTAAATACACATATGTGATAGAAAATAACCCATTTTATTGATTTATAGTCAAAATTATAATTTTGCCCCTAGAAGTGTATTACAAGTGTCAGCCAATTCTGGCTTCTAGGGCACATATATCTAACAATCTCCCACTTATCCTAAAGCCAATTGGCTACAAGTCTAAGTCCCATCTTCTCAAGGTGGGCTTCGATCTTCTGCTGGCCCAACGGCTTTGTAAGTGGGTCTGCCACATTATCTGCGGAGTTGACTCTCTTGACCTCGACGTAACCCTTCTCGAGGTAATCGCGGATGAGGTGGTATCGCCGCTCAATGTGCTTGGATTTCTGGTGAGACCTCGGCTCCTTAGCAAGGGCTATGGCGCCATTGTTGTCGCAGTATAGAGGAATGGCATCTGATGGCATTACTCCAATTTCTGCAGCAAACTTCTTGTACCAGAATGCTTCCTTCGCAGCCTCTGATGCAGCGATATATTCTGCTTCCATGGTGGAATCTGCTATCACAGTTTGCTTGGAAACTCTTTCAGCTGACAGCACCACCATTGCACACAAACAGACTCCAGATGTCGACTTTCGATCATCTATATCGACATGAAATCCGAGTCTGTGTATCCCTGGACTTGGAGTTCTCCATTACCAAAGACCAACATCATATCCTTAGTTCTTCTCAAGTACTTAAGGATACATTTCACAGAAGTCCAGTGTTCTTCACCTGGATTTGACTGATATCTGCTTGTGACACTCACAGCATGGGCTATATCAGGTCGTGTACATAGCATGGCATACATGAGGCTCCCTATTGCAGAAGCATAAGGGATCTTGCTCATGCATTCTATTTCCTCAGGTGTGCTAGGGCACATCTTCTTGGAAAGATGAATACCATGTCTGAAGGGTATTAATCCCCTCTTAGAGTTTTCCATACTAAACCTCTTTAGTACTTCCTCTATGTACATCTTCTGTGAAAGTCCTAGCATCCTATTCGGTCTATCCCTATAGACCTTAATTCCTAGAATAAAGGATGCTTCACCTAGGTCTTTCATGGAGAATTCCTTGGACAACCACATTTTGACTGATGTCAACATGGGAATATCATTCCCAATAAGGAGGATGTCATCCACGTACAATACGAGGAAGGCAACAGCGCTCCCACTGACCTTTTTGAAAACACATGGTTCCTCTTCATTTTTGATGAAACCAAACTTTTTGATCACATCATTGAAAGAGTGTTCCAGCTCCGAGATGCTTGCTTAAGTCCATATATGGACCTTTGCAGCTTGCAAACCTTGTGATCAGTATCACTGGATGTGAAACCTAGCGGCTGTTCCATATAGATATCTTCCTCAAGATATCCATTTAAGAATGCCGTTTTCACGTCCATTTGCCATATTTCATAATCGAAATAGGCTGCAACAGCAAGCAATGTGCGGATGGATTTTAGCATAGCCTACTGGGGAAAAGGTATCCTGATAGTCAATGCCTTCGCGTTGACTATAACCTTTTGCCACTAGTCTAGCCTTGAATGTCTCCACATTCCCATCTGCACCAATCTTTCTCTTGAAGATCCATTTACACCCAATAGGTACTATACCTTCTGGTGGATCTACCAAGGTCCAGACTTGGTTTGAGTGCATCGAGTCAATTTCTGACTTCATTGCCTCTAGCCATTTCTCGGAGTCGATATCTGATATCGCCTCGTTGTAGGTTTTGGGATCATCACCATGAGCACCATTACCTATGAGGAACATTTCCTCTACTTCCTCTGAAATAATACCTAAGTATCTTTCAGGGGGATGGGAAACTCTTTCCGATCTACGAGGTGGAGGAGGTAGTGTTCTTATTGGCTCAACCTGATTTGGTTCCAACTTGGTCCTTAGCTCGTTGTACTTGTGAGACTTTCTCATCAAGCTTAATCTGCTTTCCAATGCCGCTATCTTGAATAAACTATTTTTCAAGAAAGATGGCATGTCGACTCACAATCACATTGTGGTCTTCTGGAATGTAGAAATAGTATCCTAATGACTCTTTAGGATATCCTATGAATCGAGCTCTAAAGGACCTAAACTCTAACTTGTCCGCTTGTTGTCTTTTGACATGAGCCGGACAACCCCAAATTCTGAGATGACTCAGACTTGGTTTCTTACCGTGCCATATCTCATACGGTGTGGTAGGAACGGTTTTAGAGGGAACCCTATTCAGTAGATAAATTGAAGTTAACAATGAGTGTCCCCAAAGAAAATCAGGGAGGTCTGTGAAGCTCATCATGGATCGAACCATATCCAATAGAGTCCGATTTCTCCGTTCTGAAACCCCGTTGAGTTGAGGTGTTCCTGGTGGAGTCCATTGAGAGACTATGCCATTTTCCTTGAGATAGTCTAGGAATTTTCGGCTAAGGTATTCACCTCCTCGATCTGATCGAAGAACCTTAATGGGTTTTTCAGTTTGTTTTTCTACTTCATGTCTGAATTCTTTGAACTTTTCAAAGGCTTCAGACTTGTGTCTCATAAGATACACATACCCATACCTAGACAGATCATCGGTAAAGGTAATGAAGTAGACAAAATTGCCTCTAGCCGGCACATCAAATGGGCCGCACACATCAGTATGTACTAGGGCAAGGAGATCTGTGGCCCTCTCCCCATGTCCAACAAAAGGGAGTTTAGTCATTTTGCCTTGAAGACAAGATTCACAAGTTGGATATGACTCGGAAGTCAATGGACTCAATAGCCCATTTTTCTCCAATTTGTTAATCCTATCTTCTGCTATATGACCTAATCTCAGGTGCCATAGATATCTGTCGTTTGGACTATCCCTAGGTCGTTTGGCATTCACGTTTTGCTCGATAGTTAAAATAGGTACATCAATATGTAGCTGATAAAGACCATTAATAAGGAAACCATTTGCAATTTTATTTCTTTCATAAAGAATGTTACAATGGTCCTTAAAGAAGGTGATCACATAAGCCTTCTTGTGCTAAGCATGAAACAGAAATCAAATTCCTGCTAGCTGCAGGCACATAATAACAGTCTTTTCAAAACTAAGTCTAAACCAGATGGTAATCGAAGAGGGTATGTTCCCACGGCTACTGCAGCAACTCTTGCTCCATTACCGATGCGTAGGATCATGTCTCCATCCCTCAGCCTCCTGCTATCCTCAAGACCCTGCATAGAAGTGCACAGATGAGCACTAGAACCAGAGTCAAGCACCCAACTGGATGCAGAAGAAATCGTAAGGTTAGACTCAATAACGAGCATACCTCCAGAAGGACCTTCCTTCTTGTTCTTTAGGGTGGCCAGGTAAGTAGGGCAGTTCCGCTTCCAATGGCCGTCGCTGTTGCAATGGAAACAATACTTTCCTTTGCCATCGGCCTTCTTCTTCGGTTCTGCCTTCTTCTTCTTTGATCCTTCCACCTTTTGCTTTTTCACAGACTTCTTTTTCTTTCCATAAGACTTTCTTTTGGAAGAAGTCCGTTCCATAGCAAGAACTGAGCCTTTAGAACCTTTCATAGAAAGCTCAGCGGTAACCAGCATATTCATCAACTCGGCCAAGGAATTTTGAAGTTTATGCATGTGGTAATTCATGATGAATTGCCCATATGCATCAGTCAAGGATTGCAGAATAATATCATTCTGCAGATCCAAGTCCAACTTCACACCGAGCTTCTCAAGCTCTTCCATGTCCTTGATCATTGTCAGACAGTGATCTTGGACTGACTGCCCATCACGCATCTTAGCCTTAAAAAGTCATTTCGTGACTTGATATTTGGCTGCGCGACTCTGTTCACCAAACATCTCCTGTAGGTGAGCCAACATTTGGCGAGCAGTCCCGATATCTTCATGTTGGCGCTGGAGCTCATCAGACATCGAGCCCAACATGTAGTATCTGGCCTTATTATCTTCGTCAATCCATTTTTCCAGAGACGCTCTCTGTTCAGTGGATGGACGGGCTGGTAAGGTGGGAGGGTCCTGGTCCAAATACATGTGTTAACTTCTCTGAACCCAAAATAATTTTGTAGTTCCTGAGCCAATCTTTATAATTGGGTCCAGTCAGTCTATGTGTGTCTAGGATACGTGCCAATGGGTTGGACGCAGACATTTTCCTGTAGAGAGTCAAAGATTCTAGTTAGATACTGTAATTTTGACTTGACCAATTTGTTTAGAAATTTTATTTTTAAACAAATTAGCTCCCACTATTTTCTCGGATCCCTACACTCCCTCTGTAGAGATGCGAAAATCTCTACGATTGATGATTTCTAGTGGGTGGTGCGGTCTCACCAACTGACTCATCACCTCACCTAACAGTTATTGGTGATGGGTTAGCCAATGAGTGAACAACTCTTGTTCAATGATTCTCTAATCATGGTGCACCCAAACTTGGTCTCTAATTCATGAATCTCACCGTATCCGGAATATTGATCCACTCCTTAGTTAAGTCAGACCCACCATTTGCATAGACTGGGTTCCTAATTGAGTCTCTCACCGTATCCAAAATATTGAGCCCAACTCATCCTCCAGCCCATAGCATCCAATGCCTAATAGACATGGTTGCATCTTCCTAGTGCAACTGAGCCACTGCAACTAGCTGAGAACAATCAACCCCGAGAAGGGCCCGTACATCTACTGTTAGATATATGTGCCCTAGAAGTCAGAATTGGCTGACACTTGTAATACATTTCTAGGGGCAAAATTATAATTTTGACTATAATAAATAAAATGGGTTATTTTCTATCACATATGTATATTTAGTGTTTGTGATACATCCTTTGAGTTAATGGTAATGATAATTCATATTTTCAAGAGTTGAAAATTTAAGACATGAATAATCATTGTTAACTCATAAAATGCTCTCGACTATAGGACCATCATGAGGATGGTGATTGATCCGGAAGGTTGGTGTACAATCGCTTCTCTTTAGTAGATGAGTCTTGAGTCTATGGTGTGGAGACACCGGAGCGAGAGTACAGGTACTCGTTAGAGAATGAGGGCACTGAGCGTGACCACCTCGAGTAGTCATTAGGAAGTCTACCTTCTCGTCAATGACTGACTCGATGCTGCAGTAGTAGTGTGTCTGGTTCTTTGACCTGAGGTGCATCGGCAGTTCACCTTGAGGGTGTTATAGTTTGACTACACCATTACTCGGTCTCCTAGCCATGGAACCCTGAGGTGTATGTTGGCTATAGCATGTTCATTGTAGGAACTGGATTAGCATCAAGATGGAATCTATCTACCTCGGTGGTAGAGGAGCAGCCCTATGATGATCATGAGAATCAAGTCCAGAAGCCCATGGCCATGGCAGAGTGAAATAATAGAAAGAGTTTCTATTTAGGTTTTCACATTGGACTTGAATCGAATGATTACATCATATGACAGAGACTAGGGTTTGACGAGTTTACCTTAACCCTAATCTGATCGGGGCTCAAGATAGAAGAACTTAATCACACAGGTAGCTGCACCAAGAGGTTCGCATTCAGCTCTGATGGGTTGCCACCATATACTGCTAGGTGTCACTGGTGGATTTTGGGAGCAATTAGAATGATTTAGATGATCGATCATTCTAGCTGTTCGAATCAGAAGAGTTCTGATCCATCGAAAGGAGTTTCGATGATGTCGATGATAGAGATCATGACATATCCCATTACCATACAGAACTGAACCTAACTGGGTCACACAAACAAGGGTTTGAATCTGGTGATCATCAATTGAACTGATCCAGTTCAATTGATCTGAATGAGATTCAATTAGGTTCAAGAAAATCGTGCTAGCACTCGATTGAACCTAACGTTCTTCTTTTACTATCATAAATAGTTGTCCTGACTGAGCCAAAGGAGTTTGTGCTCAATCAGAGGCCTTCACTATGGTCTGACTGGAGGTTGTCCAAGTCAGAAAAGGTTGTCTTATTTTGTAAGACATTACCTGCCATTTTTGGTCACCTGCCATTTCTTGTTCCTTTGACTTTGGTCAAAAGTCTGACCTTTGACTGGTCAAATGTTGACCATTGACACTTTGACTTTTGTCCACATGTCATGCACCTATTGGAGAGCTGGTGGGGGCCTGTCCCCCTGCCAGAACCTGGCAAGGAAGAGGGCGCACGCCACCCTTGGCGTGTGCCCAAGTTGGAGGCGCCTAGGAGTCCCTGTTGGACAGGGACTCCATCTCCTTTTTGGATTCCAATTAGAGTTCTCCTAAGAACCAACTTTGACTGGTCTTAGGCACCCTCTAAGGAGGAATCCAAGGGGACTCTCTATTCCCACCAATCAGATTTAGATCTGATTTCACAAAGAGTTGTGATTGGTTGGGAAGAAGAGGAGTTGGATCACAGCATAGTCTATAAATAAGACCCTGCGCCCAACTCAAAGATTGAAATTGAATCAATTCCCCATGCCCCAAGGCTGCCTCTCCCCTCTTCCTCCATGCCAAACCACCTTCTCCCTCTCCTCTCCACGTCCAAAAGGAGTTTTGGATTCTTGGTTGGTGCGATCCAGACAAGAGAAAGGCGACTGAAAGCTAGAAGGCTGCGCTGCTGCAAAGGACAACTGCTGATCTTCAAAAAGAGTTTTGAAGATCCTCCAGATCAGATCCAGATCTAATTTTTGGAGACGTGATAGAGAAGAAGAGGATCTCTAGATCCAGCCTGAGTGGATACCGGTAGAGGCCAGGCACTTGCGTGGCTAGATCCAGAACCTTCCGCTGCTTACAGGATCATCAACGGGTAATAGGATTACCCATATCAAGGTAAATTAAATTTGATTTAATTTATCTAATTTTATTTTAATTATTAAAATAATAATAATTAGATCTAAAATATCTTAGATCTGATCTAGATCAAAGAAAAAATTTTGAAATATATCTCTTGATCTGATCAGATCTGAACGAACCTGGTCCGAAAAATCAGGATTTCCCTTCAACTGGTATCAGAGCCAAGGTTCTAAAAGTATTTAGATCTAATTTTAAATTTATTTTAATTAAAAAATAAGTGATTTTAGATGTCACATGAGATGTGATCAGATCTAAAATCAGAAAAAATTAAAATTAAATGATTTGGATCTAAGATTAGAAAATATGCATGACTAGTTCTAAAATAGAATAGTTCTATAGAATAGTCTTGCATGTTTTTAATTTAATTTGATTAAATCATATTTTAGATCTATTTATTTACTATTTTTTGATATTATAATTATTATAATAACATCTAAAAAATAGTAAATAAAAATTATTTAATTTTAAATATCATATGAGATATGATTGATGCATGTCTAGACTAGTTGTAGAATAGTTCTACATAATTGTCTAGATTAGAATTTATTTTGATTAGATCAATTTAAATCTAATTTTTTAGATTATTATGAGATAATTTAGATCTGAAAACATGCATGATTGATACATGAGATGTATGCAAAATATGCCATGATTAGATCTAATTTGTATATGAGATATATGATATAGATCTAAAACTATTTTGTAGTATTGCATGTTCCTGATTAAGGCGTTCCTCTTGGCCGTCCGGTCATAAGAATGAAGAAGGGATTTAAAGGCCCTCTCCTTCCCATTCGATGGGGTGTTCTTATGATGTGTAGGGGTGCTGCGTGTTCGTCCTTAATCAGAAATCCAAAACTTACTTTCTGCAAAACCCTAGATCCTGAAACCCTAGGATTTATTGTGCATATTTTATTTATGAACCCTACTTAATTAAAAATTAAGATTATGGAAATATTAATTAGGTCTAAAATTGAGAATTTTCAGATCTAAGACATATTCATAATACTGGGTTCGGGCTTGGGTAGCTCAATTAGGTCTAAGCGGTTGATCAAACCGAATCAAGAGTTGGTTAGATGGGATCAACAATGCTTAAATTGACCAGCCTAATAGGATTAAGTCTGGGTCAAGATCGAGTCACGATCAAGCAAGACCTAATTAGGCTCAGAGGTTAGAGTCTGGATTGTAGGCTAACCCAATTGGTTCTGGCTCAACAATTTGGTGTCTAAGGTAAGTTTGGCACATACGACCGACTGATTTTTAATTGGAAGCTACTCGACCTGAATGCATTCTTGTACGAGTTAATGGCATATTCCTTCCACCGATCTCACTTACCTGGCCATATCTGTTGACACAGTTCTGATCTGAGGTGGTCAATAATCCGAGCTAACCCATGCCACTAGGTTAGTCATAATTGTTATGACTATGACAAGTCTAGTTTAATGAGACCTGAATCAATTCTCCCTAAGAAAAGATTAAGTCTGAGGTCTTCCACCATTGTAGATGTGCGGGCCCTTTCCGGGGTTGATTGTTCTCGACTGGATACAGTGGCTCAGTTGCACCAGAAAGATGCAACCATGTCTATTAGGCATTGGATGCTATGGGCTGGAGGATGAGTTGGGCTCAATATTTTGGATACGGTGAGAGACTCAATTAGGAATCCAGTCTATGCAAATGGTGGGTCTGACTTAACTAAGGAGTGGATCAATATTCGGATACGGTGAGATTCATGAATTAGAGACCAAGTTTGGGTGCACCATGATTAGAGAATCATTGAACAAGAGTTGTTCACTCATTGGCTAACCCATCACCAATAACTGTTAGGTGAGGTGATGAGTCAGTTGGTGAGACCGCACCACCCACTAGAAATCATTAATCATGGAGATTTTTGCATCTCTACAGAGGGAGTGTAGGGATCCGAGAAAATAGTGGGAGCTAATTTGTTTAAAAATAAAATTTCTAAATAAATTGGTCAAGTCATAATTACAGTATCTA
>QRFJ01001835.1:34289-132602 GCA_006176705.1 Cocos nucifera | reverse complement strand
ACTAGAATCTCTGACTCTCTATAGAAAATGTCTGCATCCAACCCCATTGGCACCGGTATCCTAGACACACATAGACTGACTGGACCCAATTATAAAGATTGGCTCAGTGAACTACAAATATATTCTTTGGTTTCGAGAAGTATTCTCTCTAGCGTATATTCAGGAACCCTCCTCCCTTACCAGCCCGTCCATCCATTTAAGAGAGCATCTCCTAGCAAAAATGGATAGTAACGAAGATAATAAGGCTAGATATTATATGTTGGGCCAATGTCTGATGAGCTCCAGGCACCAACATGAGATATGGGACTGCTCTACTCAAATTGCTCACCTATAGGAGATATGTTTGGTGAACAGAGTCACACAGCCAAGTATCATAGTCATGAACATAACTTTTTAAGGCTAAGATGCGTGATGGGCAGTCAGTTCCAAGATCACTGTCGACAATGATCAGGACTTGAAAGATTTGAAAGCTCAAGTGTGAAGTTAGACTTGGACTTGCAGAATGATATTATTCTGCAATTCTTGACTTGATGCATATGGTCAATTCATCATGTTATCAACATGCAGTAAACTTAAAAATTTCTTGACCTGAATTATATGAATATGCTAGTTACCCGCTGAGCTTTCTATGAAAGGTTTCTAAAGGCTCAGTCTTGCTATGGAACGGACTTCTTCCAAAGAAAGTCTTATGAAAAGAAAAAGAAGTCTGTGAAAAAGCAGAAGTGGAAGGAACAAAGAAGAAGAAGGCAGAGCCAATAGAAAAAAGACGATGATCGACGGAAAGTATTTCATTGCAAACAGCGCGCCATTGAAGCGGAACTGTGTCCTACTTACCTAGCCACCCTGAAGAACAAGAAAGGAAGTCCCTTCTGGAGGTATGCTCATTATTTGGTCTAACCTTACGATTCTTGCATCCAATTGGGTGCTTGTGACTCTAGTTTCTATGCTCTGTGTGCACTTCCATGCAGGGTCTGAGGATAGTAGAGGCGAGGGATGGAGACATGATCCTAACGCAATCGGTAAATGGAGCAAGATTGCTGGCCAGTAGCCGTGGGAACATACCCTCTTCACATTACCATCTGGTTTAAAGACTTAGTTTTGAAAAGACTGTTATTATGTGCCTGCGCTAGCAGGAATTTGATTTCTGTTTCATGCTAGCACAAGAAGGCTATGTAATTACTTCTTTAAGAATCATTGTAAAATTCTTTTAAAAGAAAATAAAATTGCAAATGGTTTTCTTTTAAATGATCTTTATCAGCTACATATTGTATTACTATTCTAACTATGGAGCAAAAATGAATGGCAAATCGACCTAGGGATAGTCAAAACGATAGATATCTATGGCACCTAAGATTAGGTCATATAGCAGAAGATAGGATAACAAATTGGAGAAAACTGGCTATTGTGAGTCCATTTGACTTTCCGAGTCATATCCAACTTGCAAATCTTGTCTCCAAGGCAAAATGACTAAACTCCCTTTGTTGACATGGGGAGAAGGGCCACAGTCTTCTTGCCCTAGTACATAAGATGTGTTGCGGCCATTTGATGTGTTGGCTAGAGGCATTTTGTCTACTTCATTATCTTTATCGATGATCTATCTAGGTAATGGTATGTGTATCTATGAGACACAAGTCTGAAGCTTTTGAAAAGTTAAAAGAATTTAGACATGAAGTAAAAAAACAAACTAAAAAATCCATTAAGGTTCTTCGATCAGATCGAGGAGGTGAATACCTTATCCAGGATTTTCTAGACTATCTCAAGGATAATGGCATAGTCTCTTTTAAATGGACTCCACCTGAACACCTCCACTACGGGATTTCAGAACAGAGAAATCGGACTCTATTGGATATGGTTCGATCCATGATGAGCTTCAGAGACCTTCCTGATTTTCTTTAGGGACACTCATCATTGACTTCATTTTATCTACTGAATAGGATTCTCTCTAAAACCGTTCCACCACACCGTATGAGATATGGCAACGGTAAGAAACCAAGTCCTGAGTCATCTCAGAAATTTGGGGTTGTCCGGCTCATGTCAAAGAACCAACAAGCGACAAGTTAGAGTTTAGGGTCGTTTAGAGCTCGCTTCATAGATATCCTTAAATGAGTCATTAGGATACTATTTCTACATTCCAAGAACCAAATGTGAATGTGAGTCCAAATTGCCATCTTTCTTGAAAAATAGTTTATTCAAGATAGCGGCATTGGAAGGCAGATCAAGCTTGATGAGAAAGTCTCATAAGTACAACGAGCTAAGGACCAATTGGAACCAAATCAGGTTGAGCCAATAAGAACACTACCTCCTCCACCTCATAGATCGAAAAATAGTTTTTCGTTCCCTGAGAGATACTTAGGTATTATTTCAGAGGAACGTAGAAAAATATTCCTCGTATGGTAATGATGCTCATGTGTGATGATCCTAAAACCTACAAGTGAGGCGATATCAGATATGACTCCGAAAATGGCTAGAGGCAATGCAGTCAGAAATTGACTGATGCACTCAAATCAAGTCTGGACCTTGGTAGATCCACCAGAAGGTATAGTACCATATTGGGTGTAAAATTGGATCTTCAAGAGAAAGATTGGTGCAGATAACAAATAATGGAGACATTCAAGCTAGAACTAGTGGAAAAGGTTATAGTCAATGCGAAGGCATTAGACTATCAGGATACCTTTTCTTCAATGGCTATGCTAAAATCCATTCTGCACATTGCTGTGCATTGCAGTCTATTTCAATTAACGAATATGGCAAATGGACTTAAAAATGGCATTCTTAAATGGATATTTTAAGGAAGATATCTTATGGAATCAGCCGTTAGTTTCACAACTAGGTTTTGTTGTATTTGGTTGTCTGGGGTATAGCTGAAAGTTGCAAAAGGTCCATATATGACTTAAGCAAGCATCTCGGAGCTGGAGCACTCATTTTAATGATGTGATCAAAATGTTTGGTTCATCAAAATTGAAGAGGAACCGTGTATTTTTCAAAAGATCAGTGGGAGCCACTGTTTGTCTGTCGTCATAGTTGTAATCGTGGATGCATCCTCCTTATTGGGAATGATATTCCATGATGACAACAGTCAAATTATGGTTGTCAAGGAATTCTCCATGAGATGACCTAGGCGAAGCATCCTTTATTCTAGAAATTAAGTGGTCTATAGGGATAGACAGAATAGGAATGCTGGGACTTTCACTAGAAGATATACATAGAAAAGTACTAAAGAGGTTTAGTATGGAAAACTCTAAGAGGGATTATACCCTTCAGACATGGTATTCATCTTTCCAAGAAGATGTGCCCAGCACACCTGAGGAAATAGAATGCATGAGCAAGATCCTTATGCTTCTGCAATAGGGAGTCTCATTGATGCATGCTATGTACACGACCTGATATAGCCCATGTGCTGGGTGGTCATCGACCAGTAGATTCAGTAAATCTTAGTGGAAGAACACTGGACTTCTATGAATGTATTCTTAAGTACTTAAGAAGAACTAAGGATTGATGTTTGGTCTTGTGGTACTGGAGAACTCCAAGTCCAAGATACATAGACTCGAATTTCATGTCACAGATATAGATGATCGAAAGTCGACATCTGGGAGTCTGTTTTGTGCGCAATGGTGGTGCTGTCAGCTGGAAAGAGTTTCAAGCAAACGTGATAGTAGATTCCACCATGGAAGCAGAATACTATCGCGCATCAGAAGCTACGAAGGAAGCATTTGGTACAAGAAGTTTACTACAGAAATCGGAGTAATGCCATCAGATGTCCATTCCTCTATACTGCGACAACAATGGCACCATAGCCCTTGCTAAGGAGTCGAGGTCTCACCAGAAATCCAAGCATATTGAGCAGCGATACCACCTCATCCACGATTACCTCGAGAAGGGTTATGTCGAGGTCAAGAGAGTCAACTCCATAGATAATGTGGCAGACCCACTTACAAAGTCCGTTGGGCCAACAGAAGATCAAGCCCACCTTGAGAAATGGGACTTAGATTGTAGCCAATTGGCTTAGGACAAGTGGAAGTTTGTTAGATATATGTGCCCTAGAAGCCAAATTGGCTGACACTTGTATACACATTCTAGGGAAATTATAATTTTACTATAAATAAATAAAATGATTATTTTTTTATCAAATTGTGTATTTGTGATCTGATGATACATCTTTTGAGTTAATGGTAATGATAATTCATATTTTCAAGAGTGGAAAATTTAAGACATGAATTCATTTTATTAACTCATAAAATGCTTCGACCATGGACCATACGAGGATGGTGATTGATCCGGAAGGTTGGTGTACAATTGCTTCTCTTAGTAGATGAATCTTGAGTCTACGTGTGGAGCACATCGAAGCAAGAGTATAGGTACTTCATTAGAGAACGAGGGCACTGAGCGTGACCACTCGAGTAGTCATTAAGGAGTCTACCTTCTTGTCAATGACTGATCGAATGCTGCAGTATGTGTCTGGTTTCTTTGATCTAAGGTGCATCGGCAGTTTACTTGAGGGTGTTATAGTTTGACTACACCATATACTCAGTTACCTAGCCATATGGAACCTGAGGTGTATGTTGGCTATAACATGTCATTGTAGGATTGGATGCATCAGATGGAATCTATCTACTGTGGTAGAGGAGCAGGCCCTATGATAATCATGAGAATCACAGTCCAGAAGCTCCATGCCATAGGCAAGAGTTGAAATAATAGAAAGAGTTTCTATTTAGATTTTCATCATCGAATGAATCGAATGATAAACATATGAACGAGACTAGGGTTTGACGAGTTTACCTTAACCCTAATCTGAATCGGGCTCAAGATAGAAGAACTTAATCACATAGTAGCTTCACCAAGAGGTTCGATTCAGCTCTGATGGTTGCACCATATACTGCTAGGTAGTCACTGGATGGATTTTGGGAGAAAATTAGAATGATTTAGATGATCGATCATTCTAGCTCTGAATCAAAAAGAGTTCTGATCCATCGAAAGGAGTTTTGATGATGTCGATGATAGAGATTCATGACATATCCATTAACCATACCAGAACTGAACCTAACTAGATCACACAAATAAGGGTTTGAAATTAGTGATCATTATTAAACTGGTCTAGTTCAATTGATCTGAATGAGATTCAATTAGGTTCAAAGAAATTGTGCTAGCACTCGATTGAACCTAACGTTCTTCTTTTACTATCATAAATAAGTCCTATCTGAGCCAAAGGAGTTTGTGCTCAATCAGAGGCCTTCATATAGTCTGACTGAAGGTTGTCCAAGTTAGAAAGGTTGTCTCATTTTGTAAGAACATTATCTGCCATTTTTGGTCACTCTGCCATTTCTTGTTCTTTGACTTTCGGTCAAAAGTCTACTTTGACTGGTCAAACGTTGAACCAATTGACACTTTATACTTTTGACACATGTCCACGCACCCTATTGGAGAGCTGGTGGGAGCCTGTCCCCCCTGTCAGAACCTGGCAAGAAGAGGGCGCATCCACCCTTAGCGTGTTGCCAAGTTGGAGGCGCCTAGGAGTCCCTGTTGGACCGGCTCCATCTCCTTTTTGGAATTTCCAATTAGAGTTCTCTAGAATCAACTTTGACTGGTCTTAAGGCGCCCCTCTACAGTAGAAATCCAGGGGACTCTATTTCACCAAATCAAATTTAGATTTGATTTCCAAAGAGTTATGATTGATTGAAAGAAGAGAAGTTGGATCATAGACAGTCTATAAATAAGACCCTGCGCCCAACCCAGATTGTGATTGGAAGTGATTGAAAGGAATCACAATTCCCCATGCCCAAGGCTGCCTCTCCCCTCTTCCTCCACTTGAAACCACCTTCTCCCCTTCCTCTCCACGTCTAAAAGGAGTTTTGGATTTTTGGTTGGTGCATCAAATCAAAGAAAGGCGACTGAAAGCTAGACGGCTGCACTGCTGCAAAGGATGACTGTTAATCTTCAAAAGGAGTTTTGAAGATCCTCCAACCAGATCCAAATCTGATTTTTGGAGGCATGAGAAAGAAGAACAGGATCACCAGATCCAGCCCAAGTGGATACCGATGGAGGCCAGGCGCTTGCGTGGCTAGATCCAGAACCTTCCACTGTAAATAGGATCATCAACGGGTAATAGGATACCCATATCACAGTAATTAAATCTGATTAATTTATCTAATTTTTATTTAGTTTTTTAAATAATAATAATCAGATCTGAAATATCTTTAGAACTGATCTAGATCAAAAAAAAAAATTTTAAATGACACAACCTGATATTGCCCATGCTATGAGTGTCACGAGTAGGTATCAATTGAATCTAGGTGAAGCACACTAGACTTCTGTGAAATGTATCCTTAAGTATTTGAGAAGGACTAAGGATATGTTTCTAGTCTTTGATAATGGAGAACTCTAGGTGGTGTGGACACCAGAGCTACCAAAAGTCGGCAATATAATTTAGATTCAATTTAGATTGAAGAAGCCACATTAGAATAACTCTACTTCAGTTATTTTGTTCTAGTCCTTTTGATTTAATCAATTAGTTCCTTTGATGCATTTAGTTTTGGGTCCATAGGACCATACTTGGATTTATTTTGGATTGAGTCTTATTTAGAAAGAGACCATCATAAAGAAGCAAGCTTGGTCCACGTCAACTTTGGAGCCACCATCCTCCACACACCCAGGGAGGAAATACACACGCCAGCATGTGCCATGCCCAAGGATCCTCATACCAAGTTATGCCAGGCATCAAGCGCCCACAAGAAGTTTTTTTTTCTTTCCTAGGATTTCTTAAGAGTTCTTAATTTCTTATTTATTTTATTAAAAGACTGATTTCTTTCCTATGGTTCCATAAAAGATAGATATGATATATTATTGTATTTAGAAATCATACAAAATGTTTTACTTTTTTGTTGGGAGGGTTGATTTTTTCCTTGTAAAGAGAATAGGATTTCTAAAGAAATAGGATCCCTAGGATCCTATATAAACTCATGTATCTTTCATGAATGAGATAATAAATGAATCACTTTACAATTTTCACAAATATTTGTGTTGGCTGCTCCAAGAGGGAGAGGATATGAGATCCAAAATCACTCCACGAGGGGAGAGTGTGAGGCCCACCTTTTTCTATCTCTTTAACCTTAATTTTCTTGAAATTCAGTGTTCCTACGACCTCGATTCATCTTCACCATCTACCTACATAAGCCTATTCCATCAAAAGAAGATTTGTCTCCTCCAAGATTTTTATCTATCATGCAGAGAGAGAAAGAGTGATCTATTATTCTACAGATCAAACGTTGATAAGGACCTTCATTCCTTCTCAACTGATCTTTGATTTTTACTTATTTTTTTTAGATCCGATGTTGGTAAAGATCCAATTCTTTATCGATAGATCTATTTGGATAAAAGATTAAGAGCCCTAATCAGGGTAGTTTCTTAACTATCATGATCCGAATTCTTCTTATCTTTTTTTTGGATTTTCTTATAGGCTTAATTTTTTACTATTCTTCATCCCATTTATATTTTTCTTTTTATCATTATTCATGAGCATATTTAATTTCTGCTATCTATCTATTTACTTTATTATTGCTAGTTATTTACTAATCTCTAAAATGGCATTTATCAGTATCATTTAGATTGATCATGCTTTAGTCCCATGTCAATCAGTCACACCTCCTGAGTAGAGTATAGGCAATTATACTATCTATCTTGGAAATAATATGCCACAGTCGGATGTGATTTATTATTGATGAACGAAAGAAAGCATGGTCTTTTCTTTTTTTTAGGCTCTCCCGCATCACTACGTCCAGGGGTATACAGACTCGAATTTTATGTTCGATATATATGATCGAAAGTTGACATCTAAAAGTCTGTTTGTGTGCAATGGTGGTGCTATCAACTGAAAGAGTTTCAAGCAGACTGTGATAGTAGATTCCACCATGGAAGCAGAGTACATCGTTGTATTGGAAGCTACAAAGAAGGCATTCTAGTACAACAAGTTTGCCATAGAGCTCGGAGTGATGCCATCCCTCTATACTGCGATAATAATGGCGCCCTAGTCCTAGCTAAGGAGCCGAGGTCTCACTAAAAATCTAAGCACATCGAGCGGCGATACCACCTCATCCGTGATTATCTTAAAAAGAGATACGTCGAGGTTAAGAGAGTCGACACTACAGATAATGTGGCTAACCCGCTGACAAAGTCATTGACCCAGCAGAAGATCAAAGCCCACCTTAAGAAGATGGGACTTAGATTTGTAGCCAATTGACTTTAGATCAAGTGGGAGTTTGTTAGATGTGTGCCCTAGAAGCCATATTGGCTATCACTTGTAATACACTTCTAAGGATAATTTTATAATTTTAACTATAAATTAATAAATATATTATTTTCTATCATGGTGTGTATTTAAAAGTATCTATGATATATCTTTTGAGTTAATGGTAATGATAATTCATATTTTCAAAAGTTAAAAATTTAAGACACGAATTTTCATAATTAACTCATAAACTGCTCATGATCATAGGATCATAACGAGGATGGTGATCGATCCAGAAGATTGGTGTATGATCGCTTTCTTAGGATAAACATGTCTTGAGTCTATGATGTGGAGATACCGAAATGAGAGTATAGATATTCATTAGAGAACGAGGGCACTGAGCATGACCACCTCGAGTAGTCATAAGAAAGTCTACCTTCTCATCGATGAGTAACTCCATGCTGCAGTGGTGTGTCTGGTTCTTTGACCTAAGGTGCATCAACAGTTTATCTTGAGGGTGTTGTAGTTTGACTACACCATAACTCGATCTTCTAGCTATTTGAAATTCTGAGGTGTATGTTGGCTATAGCATGTTCATTGTAGGAATTGGATTATACTAATAGGAGATCTATCTACCTCGATAGATAAGGAGTAGTCCTATGATAATCATGAGATTAAGTTCATAAGCCCATAGCCATGAAAAAGTGAAGATGATAGATAGAGTTTCTATTAAGGTTTCACATTGAACTCGAATCGAATGATTAATTCATATAACGGACATTGGGTTTGATGAGTTCACCTTAACCCTAATCCTATCGGGGCTCAAGATAGAAGAATCTAATCACATAGATAACTATACCAAAAGGTTTACTTTTAGTTCTACTAAATTGCCACCATATACTGCTAGGTGTCACTGATGGATTTTGGGAGCAATTAGGATGATTTTGATGATCAATCATTTTAATTATATAAATCAAAAAAATTTTGATCCATCGAAAGATGTTTCGATGATGTCGATGATGGAGATCACGACATGTCTCATTACCATATAGAATTAGGTCACACAAATAAGAGTTTGGGTTCAAATGTCATCAATTAAGCTAAGCCTATTTGATTGATTTAGATTAGATTCAATCAGGTTCAAGATAATCATGCTAGCACATGATTGAGCCTGACTTTCTTCTTCTAAAATCTTTCTGATTCATCGCAATCAAGTCAAATTTGATTTAACTTATTCTTATATTTTGAATAAATTTATTTTCACCTAACTAGAATAAATCTAGGTTAGATTAATTATAGAAATTAAATCCATTCATAGTCAAATTGGACTAGGGTCAAAAGTTGACCTATTTGAGAGAATTGAGGGTCACCTGATCAGATGCTTCTAGAAATTTTTTTAGAAATTATTTTAATCTAATTTTTGGTTATGTGATAGATCATGAGTTATTCATTGGGTGTACCAAATTTTGTAATTTTTGGAGATGTCTAGACTAAGTTATGATAGAGTTTGATCTAGATTAAACTCTTGAGGGAAGAGTCCTAGGCGTAGTGGACTCTTCCTTATCTACTCATGCTGACACCTTTTTGAATCATTTTTGGCAAAAAAAATAGATGAAATCTGATGGATTTTCATGGAGAATAAGTTCTAGAGTCCTGATGATAAAATAAATGAGTCATTTTGGTCAAAAGGGACTCTAAGTAAGCATTGGACATAAAAGCCTTTCTCATGTCAAAGTGCATTCAATGCAAGAAATATTTTTTCATGCCCAAAGTCTGTCATCCCTAATATCCCACACCTCCTCTATCCTCTCTCTTCTTCTCTTCTATAAGCCTAAAAAATTAGACATAAATCTAAGAAGAAGGTCCAATGTTTTTGGCATAATATTCAGACTCTACACGACAGTGTTCGTGTGACGGACGGGCTACCTTCAAAAATAGTTTTGAAGATTCTTCGAATTAGATCCAGATCTAATTTTTAGGAAAAAGATTCATGAGGAGAAGATATTTAGATCCTGTCTGAGTGGATTCTGGTAGAGGCCAGGGGCGTGCGTGGCTCCTTCCAGAACCTCATGAATCAATAGGATCACTGTAGGATAATTAGATTATCCAATCAAATACTTTAAATTAAATCTAATTTAATTTTTATTTTTTTAATTTTTAATATTAGATCATCATGATTAGATCTGAGAACTCTTAGATCTGATAGAATAATTTAAAAATTTTTTTAAAAAATTTTCTCAGATCTGATCAGATCTGCACGATCCTATGGCTTTAGGACAAGTGGGAGTTGTTGGAAAATGTATCCCAAAGTCAATCATCAATCTATTGACAATTGAGCAATAATGTATCTATAATTAATTTATTAATAAATAAAATATATTTTTGATATTTTTTATCATAAAAATTTATCTTCTAATGAACTTCATTATTATGATCAAGTCCTTAGGACTATTTAGCTTCGATAAAGAGAGGATTTATTGATTAGTCCTTAAATCTATTCATGACCAAATGATAGACTGTTAATTAGGACGACAGTGTCTATCGAGCATAAGTGAATGTATGCCATATAGGTTGATTGTTCTCTTAACTAAGGAGTGTGGAGACACTGATATGGCATACAGATGAGATGCATGGATACATCATCATTGAACATGACCAACTCGAGAGTATTCTGCTGTTGAGAATGTCTTTGATGAGATATAGGTATAAGTGTCCCTTAGACTTGAGATCATCTTGTGACTTACAAGCAACTCATTGTGCTTTGGTACCAGACTAACAAAATTTCTAATTCAATAATGGAAGGCTTTCGGGCATAGTCAAGTACTTGAAAAGTCAGAGTATGATCAAGATGAAATTGACCACTCCATGAGTTAGAGAAGAATGTATCACTCTATTTCAATATAGCAAAACCTTGGTCAGGATAATCCATCAGATGGATTAATATTTTAAAATATAATGTGAACAATCTGATCAGAGTTGACAATTGAACTCTGAGGTGTCCTACGTGCATATTGGTCAAGGGGATGAATTATATGGAAACTATATCCACATGGGTTCTAAGGATGTTGTTCTACACATTCGACCTATCCAGCCATCAGGTATCATTGCTAGATGGTTACTTTTTTATCATAAAAATTTATCTTCTAATGAACTTCATTATTATGATCAAGTCCTTAGGACTATTTAGCTTCGATAAAGAGAGGATTTATTGATTAGTCCTTAAATCTATTCATGACCAAATGATAGACTGTTAATTAGGACGACAGTGTCTATCGAGCATAAGTGAATGTATGCCATATAGGTTGATTGTTCTCTTAACTAAGGAGTGTGGAGACACTGATATGGCATACAGATGAGATGCATGGATACATCATCATTGAACATGACCAACTCGAGAGTATTCTGCTGTTGAGAATGTCTCTGATGAGATATAGGTATAAGTGTCCCTTAGACTTGAGATCATCTTGTGACTTACAAGCAACTCATTGTGCTTTGGTACCAGACTAACAAAATTTCTAATTCAATAATGGAAGGCTTTCGGGCATAGTCAAGTACTTGAAAAGTCAGAGTATGATCAAGATGAAATTGACCACTCCATGAGTTAGAGAAGAATGTATCACTCTATTTCAATATAGCAAAACCTTGGTCAGGGTAATCCATCAGATGGATTAATATTTTAAAATATAATGTGAACAATCTGATCAGAGTTGACAATTGAACTCTGAGGTGTCCTACGTGCATATTGGTCAAGGGGATGAATTATATGGAAACTATATCCACATGGGTCTCTCTTTCTATCTCCTCTCACTCTCTTTATTGAACCTAGCCATGGAAGCCCTTGCTAATTACATGCACCCTCTTCTCTCCCTTAATATGATAAAAATTTGATTTATATGGCTATGCGATTGCCCCATTGTACTGACTTTCATCATGCCATTTGCTGGATGATCCTATCATTGATAGTCCTCATGGCATTATCTTTGCCTAGGTTTGGCCCTCGCCTCTTGATCCAACTAGTCATCATCGGATATGGTTGGTTTTGGCTACCATTCACTATTGCCAAATCGACCTTGTCCCCCTCTCCTCTTTCTCTCTCTATTTTTTTTCTCACGATTGTCCTTTATATCTTATATTCTTCTCTAGTTGTTGGTCTAGATTTTTTGTAGTCATGTGATCATCTAAATAAGGAGAAGTTTAGCATGAAGTTTTACACTCTAATTCTTTAAATATGACAACCCTAATCTTCTCATTTATTCAATTTTGATTAATATCATTAGAAAAAACCTAGGGTTAGGGTTAGTTTTGAACATTAAAACCTTGAAATTATAAATTTGTGAAAAAAGAAGTGATTAATTAAATTAATATGGTTGAGTAGTGGTTGATCATAGATTCCAAATTTTTATGAGGGTAATTAGGTTTTCTAATTACATTAAATTTTTATATTAATTTGAATGGATATATTAGGTGTACATTTAGATTGGCATATCCTGATTTGACTTCTATGGCCTCTCAGACGTAAAAATCCCTTCACATATTTATTTGTATAAATATGAAATCACTAATATGTGCATATATATATATAATGTAATACTAGATGGATATGATTGTCCATGGAATGTGATTTTTGTACTTTAATATTGTGAGCATGATTTGTATATTTAACTAACAAATCCATATTTGAATAGCTGGATGACTGGGTAAAATATTTTGGACTAGCTATCTTTGTAGATTATCCCATCATAAGCAGAAAATATGATATTATCGATTTTTCTATTATGGATTGGAAATATGATTATGGTTAATTTAAAATTAAAATCAGTCTAATAAATTTAATATGCACTCTTGAAATGGGTGGGTGAGGACTATGGATTAACCATATTAATATGATTTGCCTGGGACATGACACCATGAATTGCCTCGTCATGGCCCAGGATGTGACACTGCTAATTACTTCATCATGAGTTCAATCGTGATATTATCAATTACCCTATCATGGGTGGAAACTTGATGTAATGAATTGCTTGACTATGGATAGAAAAAATGGTACCATCAATTGCCTCGTTTCAGACAAAAAAACGTGTACTATTGATTATGCCATCATGAGCAGTAAATATGATCATGGATGGTCTTAAGCCAAAAGTAACTTAAATTATTGATAGAGTACGTTTGTGATATATGCCGAATCCAACCACCTATCCTATGTTATAAAATGATCATAAATTCTTGATTATTAAACCACTATTCGAAAGACTCATCATCTGGGTCATATGCGATAAATTGAGATACGTTGGCTTGTTGAGTAAATAAAATTCAAAAGTTTTTAGTTAGCTAGCTTGTGCATTTCAAGATAACAATATCGCAATATTATTGTAATGATAATTTTCATTATAACATAATTATTGTTATCTGCCATTTACCTGTGTATGTATGTTGGTTGTATGTGTGGATTCGTAATGAGCTGTTCACTCTTATCATTTCTGTCTCTCTTTTCAGAGCCATTTGATCCTCTGCACTCTGCTGAAGTTCGGGATTTCAATAGTAAGAGATGGAAAGAAATTAGAATGCCTCTGATACCACCAGCTATTTAGAAATTGTACGTGAATTATTTTTTGCTAGCTAATAATGTTGGAACTATTAATCTTATCAATAGAAATGATGATTATATTGTTGAGATTTTGTTTGGCCTATAGGCTTTGCATATTCTCAAGGTTTATGTCCATGGAATGTGCTGCGGTGTCGTGAGCCAGCACAATTGATGGGCTTGGGGCATGACAATATACCAGCAAGTTCACACACAGGTATGGCCTGTAGCAATGTTTCATGAGTGTCAACTTTAAGCTCGGACGGCCAGTAATGAATTGAAGAAACAGATATTAGTTAAGGTTAAAAAGCTCAAGTTCATGTTCCAATACAGAATACAATAGGTTACAAAGAGAAGGTTTATAACAGAGTGTAGAACCCATGGTACAAATAGTTCACTCTCAAGCAAAAAGAAAATTCTAATGTATACAGTACTTCTATCCGCAAAATCTAATGAGACAACAAAACGGTAATAGAAGCACAAACCAAAACCCGATGGTAAGAACACTCAGGCTGAGAGTGGCTGCTGAACGCCACGCTGATCTTTGGCGGCACCGGAGCCATGGTACTGCTTTGCGGAGCCATCAGACTTTCTCCTCCGAGCTATGATGCAGGTGGCGACTTCCAACACCAATGTAATGCCACCCAAGACGCAAAGCACAACAATATAAGCATCCATCCACTTCCGAGCAGGATTCAAGATTTGTAGGCCCCTGAACACATTGATGATGCCCAGAAGAATGATGGCTAGCCCTACTACCTGGTGGTATATATTCCAGTAGCCACGGTACTTGTGATCCTTCTTTGGCCTCAAGAACAAAGCAGTGATCTACAAAAGATCCAACTTTTCTCCATTACACTGATCTATACAGTGTGTCAAAGAATTAGAAGCGAAATTGTGCATTAATTAGGTAATCAAGACCTAAAACAGGGAACGGGAGCTTTTTATTTTAATAACATAGGAAGAGACCATAAAAAATTTTTATGAATGCTAGAAAGAAGATAAGATTTAAGGTTGGCCTATAGATCATGTAATGTTACCTGTAAGGTGGCAAGCGAGAAGAGGGAAATGCCCAAGTTTCGGTGAGTGGTGTACTCAACTCCCTTGGATTTGCTCCCAAGATTAAGACCGATTCCCCAGCCAGCGACCCCCAAAGCATAACCAATGAGCTGACACGACACATGAAGGTAGAACCAAGCTGGGTCTAAGGACCTGAATGCCTTCAGATACCTTGCTATGATTGCTCCAATTGGAAGCAGAATTCCCCAACTCACAGCATTTAGTATGCCATGTATCTGTACCAAAAGGAAATGCCAAAAGCATTGAACTGAAAACAGTCTAACAGATTGATTGCACCAAAATGGATATAAAGAAAGTTAGTCGGAATTGTTTACAAAAGAAACTAGAAATTTTAAGAGTTTGCTTGATATACTATAGCCATTTAATAAGTGATCCTGATGCAACGGATTCTGGCCCCTAAAACCATTAACAGCGTAAGAACAATTGTGTTGCACTGACTAAATTCCCAGAAAAATTAGAAGATAATTTCCATCTTATCAAAAAGGGTAAGTTAGGATGGTGACCACTGGAAATATAGTAATGTACGGTCCATCTGTTTTAGGGACTTTGGCTCCCTCAAGTCATTCATGATGGTATCGATAGCTCAACATGTTCATGGTGGTAGAGGAAACTGCTGATAAAGAATTAGACATGTTAATCCACTGAACAAGTATATCAACTGTCATATGTAACATGACAAGAAGCTTCCATCTGACTTAGTGGCAGCAAGACGCCAAGGAGGTAAAAGAAAATCGAAAGAAAAGACAGATAACTGCTCTGGTGAATCACTACTTGGATTCTGAAACTATAATTGAAGGGTTTTAGCGAAGAAAAGAGAGGCGCCGAACAAGTCAAGCTAAAAAATAGAAAATGAAAAGCAAGAAAAAAACTTAAATAAACCAAAAATAAATCATATATATATATATATAACAAACATACGAATCCCTATCGGAAAACAACTCCAAAAAAAGATTGTTTAGAGAAAAAAAAAAGCATAGTGGCTTGCAAAATTATCTGTGCTTACAATTATCTGCATTCCACACTATTCTTTCAAATGTAAGCATATAGATTATTTGGTTCTTCTCCTTCTCTCCAAGGCACTAAAGGAGAGGGGAAAAAAAGCGAGAAAATCCGAAACATCAGTTAAAAAACATGGTCTACTCAAATCCAGCGCCTCGATCTGAACCTTTTTTCTTAAAATCTCTTCATTTAAAACTAGAAAACGAAACTGTTAATTCCAAGTTATTACCCAACTCAACGAACCACCAAATCTAAGAAAAAAGAGAGAGAAAAAAGCAAAAGAGAACACAGTCGCACTCAAATTGAGCACAAACAATTCAATATCCTCTGTTAGAATAGGAACAGAGTTCATTCAAACTCCCCAAATCCAATCCAATTTTCCTTACCAACATATTTATAAAAAAAATATTTGTCTACTTTCCGATAAATCAAAGGAAATATCATATCAACACTAATTAAAACTCTTACCAAGTTCTAAAAAGCTTTACTCTGTTTATTATAAAGAGAGAGTCATACGCACTCACATTCTTCTCCTTCAACCTGGAATCCGTTCCTCCTGAGCTCTGCCCACTGACCACATTTAGCGTCCCCTTGGCGTTCAAATTCTCCACCCCGAAGTCATGCTTGCTTGGCAACCCATCAGTGGAGCTTGGCCCAACCTGCCACGCCTGGTTCATCCTCGTGACGCCGCTTGGCAGCTTTAGCTTGGCGAACACCGTCATGACGCCGCCGGAATCCTCCTCGGCCTCGAGCCCCCACGTCTCGAAGGCGATGGGCGATGGCGTGACAGGGCCATAGGCAGAGATGTTGAAAGTCTTGGCCACGAGGGAGCCGCCAGACTGGCGGAGCCCGACGACGGCCTGCGCTCCCACCATGCCGGAGCCGGTGGGGTTGAGGGCCCATGCGACCCAGCCGCCGGAGCGGGATGGGGAGGCGGAGAAGGCGACGGAAAGCGTGGAGTTGGCGGCGTCGTAGGTCCAGTGGAGGGCGGCCGAGAGGTGCGGGAGGTCATTGCAGGTGGCGAAGAGACGGTTCTTGGAGAAGGTGTGGGAAGAACAGGTCTGGGAGAAGGATGGAAGTGGAAGGAGGAGGAGAAGAGAGAAGAAAAAAAGTAGAGTCGATGCCATGGCCAAGGGAATGAATTCTAGCTTTTCTCCTTCCCTTTGGAATATAGGTGGTGTGAGGAAACAAAGTAGAAGGAGAGCACGGGGAGAGGAGGCTACTCTGCCCGTGGTTATTATAAGCGAAGGGGCCTGATGCTTGACTCTTGTGCTTCACTTTGTTACCTTTTAATCTATTTTATTCTATTTGATTAAAAGTTAATCTAATATGTAAAAATGGAGAAGTACTTTAACCATTTATTTCTTTCTTCAAATCACTTAATTCAACTAAATTAATTGGTTTATTTTTCAAACCGAATAGAATCAAAGCGCCGAGCTTCTAGAAGTAATTGAGATTATCAAGCTCGCAACGTCTCTTTTGGAGGTTACATCAAACGTTTGTGTTCAAGTGTCACCTTGGTTGATTCTCTCGTCCTTATTTTTTTTCTTCTTTTTCTGAAATCTAACGTTTTCGTTTCACTTTGTACCCTCTTAGTCTCTTAGTAGAGCCGTGATGTATTCTTATTCAGCTAATTTATTTCCACACGTAAAGACATACATAAATATGTTCTCAAGAAAGTATTATATTTTTGTAATAGAAGTTAATAAATTTTATTAGTGCATGCCAAAGTTTGGTTAAGATTCTGACCCTTGATCAATTTCTTTCGGTTGCAACTGATAACTGAACCTCAATCCGTAGAAGTATTCGGACTCTGAATCATTCTGAGATGGTCGATCTTCGACACTGCAGTCAGATAATCCGATTGGTCGAGAAGATCAATTTCAGATTCAGCAGAGCGTTGCAGATTTCTCCTCCAAACGAACTCGAATAGTTAATGCTTCTGCCCCATAGAATCGACTAAATCCCCGACTTCTGCACATCCCATTCGACCGATCTCCTTTTGCGGAACTTCTCCAACAGTCGAACTTCTTCCGAACTGCCTTCAGACGAACTTCAGCGCTTTATCATTATTCGTCGATAAGTAACCCTAGGAATGCCCGAACCTCAAAGGAATAACAAAGGCGCCAATGTTTCAGTCGCGCTTGTTTGTTGCGGCCATCGATCAATACTTGATCCAGGAGGATCCCTCACAGCCAAACTCCTTTCAGTTGGACGTCTTTTGGGCCTCTTCATCGATCGAACTCCTGCCGGACTTCTCTTTCGATCGAATTTCTTCCAACCGCCTGAAAAGACCATGATGTACACCTTCAACATAGCGAATAAAAGCCAACGCACGGTCAATCTTGAGAACCTCTGAACTCCTCCAAAACAACAACGTCCAAGAGCCCTTCATCACCAGCGACCACCCCATCCGAATTTTAGTTATTAGGTGTACAACAGACTAGCACGTCATGACAATGGACACCATCCTCGATAACAAATCCCACGTGGTCCCGAACGATCCACTACAAAGCATTTGTGGCAGTCACCATCAGTTTGTTACAGGCTCTAGGGCTATAAAAGGAACCCTCCAGATACGTTTTCTTCGGACTCTCTTCTTCTTTTCGAAACTCTGCAACTTTCTTGATTGAGCACTTCATTTTTGTTGGCCAAAAGAGCTGACTTGATCGTCGGAGGATTTTACCAGAGCCACCACCCTAGGCTCTGGATGAGACTTATTTTGCAGGTCACCGACAGTGACCTCATCTTCTTCGACTCCTGCACTTCTCCAGCGACAATCAGATTTTGCACCAACAGAATTGGCGCTAGAAGGAGGGTCTTTCTCTACCTTTTGAGGTTTCCTTGTTCTTAAAGGAATGCTCAACAGAGATCTCTACTTCTCCTCCAAAGTTTTCCTTCCCAGAAAAGATGCCTCCTAGGAAAGCTTCAATCCGACGGTCAATGGCCTCTGCGGCCAGATCTGCTCGCCCCTATTTCATCCCCAACAACTCAAGCTCCACCTATAGTAATAGTGGACACAGAGTAGTTTAACCTGCTAGTCCAATAGGCTCGCAGTCTTATGAAAGCAGTACAGGCCATGCAACAACAGTAGCCTCCGATGCCAATTCGGCCAGAGCGGGCTTCTCCAGACCCCCATGATCCGATCTGGGGCCAGTCGATGACCTCCAAAAAAGAAAAGTAGAGGGCCGAGAGCCCGTGCTCTGATCATGACTCTACCCCTGGGAGGACTTTGCCCCCATTCAGTCATAAGACCCTGGAAACCCATAATCAAGAGGATCTCCTGGATCAGAAATTGTAAGAGATGAACCGATGGATCGAGAAACTCCACCGTGCTCCTCCCTCCTATGGTAACGATATATGTACTGACCCTCTTTTCTCTCACCATATCATGTAGGAATCTATCCCACCGAACTTCAAGCTTCCTCAATTTGAGAGCTACGATGGGACTACCGATTAGGTCAACTATCCGAAAGCCTTTCGAACGATGATGCTGCTTCATGGTGCACTAAATGCCATCCTCTGCCGAGCATTCTCGTCTACTTTGAAGGGAGCAACCAAAAATTGGTATTCAGCTCTTAAGTCGGATATCATCTTTTTGTTTGATCAAATGAGCCACATGTTCATGGCTCATTTCATCAGTAGCCGATGCCACCATCAAAGTTCTGACTCTTTCATGAACATCAAGTAGTAAGAGGGAGAATCCATTCGAGCTTATATCAATCGCTTTAATGCAGCTGCCCTAGAAGTTTGAAATCTAGACCAACTATCGCTATGGCCACACTAAAAGATGGCCTTCAGAAGAACAATCTATTATTCTTCCTGGAGAAGAAGTATCCCAAGAATTTTACTGATATGTTAGCTTAGGTTGAAGGCTATGCCCGAGCAAAAGAGACCTTCAAGATCAAGGATAATGAAGCCATAGAAGAATGATAAATGGGCGAGCCAAATAGGCCCACATCTGAAGAGAAGTCGAACGAGGTTCGACCGTGCTCTCGAACTCTCCTTGAGCGCAAGCGAGCCCAAACCCCTATCCGGGCTTGAAAGCAGAAAAGCCCTGATAGAAGGGCATGATGGGGCTCCCCCCTCTGAAGGTTCCACAACTACACCTTCCTCAATGCTCTGATAACATAAATACTGATGGAGATCAAGAAATAACTGCCTAGAACGAAGAGGATGCACTCTCACCCCAACAAGCACAATCCCAATAAGTACTGGCTCTATCATTATGACTATGGTCATGATACAGAAGAATGTATCCAGCTCTAAGACGAGATCGAGGAGCTCATCAGGCGAGGTGGGCTCGACCAATTCCTACGATGTCAGTCCGAAGAAAGAGAGGATTGACCAAGGGCACTACCGCAACCTGAGCCACCAAGGGGGAGGAGCGACAGGTAGATCAACCACCCCTTGGCATCATTAACACTATCTCTAGGGGACCTCGATGAGGGGCGGCTAGCGGACCAGCAGGGCCCAAGAAGAGGTAGAGAACTGAGGAGCCCATCACTTTCACCAATGAGGATACCTAGGGAGTTCAGTTCTCGCATAGCGATGTAGTTGTAATTGCTTTAAATATCGAAGACTATGATGTACGTCGTATTCTTGTTGATAATAAAAGTTTAGCAGATGTCTTATTTTATGATGCTTTCTCCAAAATGTCTATACTTGATGGTCGGTTGGGGCCGATAAACTCTTCGTTAGTGGACTTTACTGATGATGCGGTACCAATTGAGGGCATAATAACTTTGGTCGTGGCTGCAGGACAATATCCAAGGCAGTCCAAGGCATAGATGGACTTCTTAGTAGTGAAAGCCCCATCGGCTTATAATGCGATCCTCGATCAATCTGATCTAAATGCACTTCTGGCAGTAGTATCAACATATTATTTGAAGATAAAGTTTTCAACAAGCTATGAGATTGGAGAGATCAGAGGAGACCAGATCTTGGCGAGGCACTATACTCTATGGCCCTACAAAAAAACACCCAGCCCGATCTTTGCCTTGTTGATAGACTAGATGTCCACGACGACCTTATGAAGGAGCGGGGAGAGCCTATGGAAGACATCATTTCCATCCCATTAAATGATGAAAATGAGAAGCATACTATACAGATCAGCTCCAACTTGGGGGATGAGGTCTGAGAGCAACTCATTACCTTCCTTCGGAGAAACATGGACGTCTTCGCCTGGGTCTCAATGGATATACCGAAGATTGATGCCAAGGTCATGGAACATCGACTGGTTGCTGATCCCAAGTGTCGATCAGTAAAAGAGAAGATGCATAGCCATACTTTAGAGAGGTAGAAAGCAATTGCAGAAGAAGTTAACAAGGTCCTCAAGGTTGGATTTATCTAAAAAGTTAACTATCCGAGCTGGATCTCAAACATGGTGCTCGTCAAAAAGACAAACGATAAGTGGAGGACGTGTATAGACTTCAAAAAGCTGAATAAAGCTTGCCCAAACGATAGCTACCCCCTGATTAGGATTGATCAACTAGCGGATGCAACCTCGGGCCACGAGCTCCTCACCTTCATAGATGTCTTTCTCGATTATAACCAAATTCAGATGGCGCTAGAGGATGAAGAGAAAATCACTTTTGTTACTGACCATGGTCTTTACTATTATAGGGTTATGCCTTTCAAACTCAAGAATATAGAGGCAACATACCAGCACCTGATCAATAAGATCTTCAAGAAGCAGATCGGCTGAAACATGAAGGTATATGTGGATGACATGCTCGTTAAGAGCCGAGCTTCAATAAATCACATCACCAACCTCGAAGAAACCTTCAATGTACTTAAAAATTACAAGATGAAGCTGAATCCGATCAAGTGCACCTTCGATGTGACCTCGAAAAAATTTTTGGGATTTATGGTGTCGAGGTATGGGATTGAAGCGAATCCGAAGAAAATTCAGGCTATTCAGGGGATGATCACTCCAAAAATGATTAAAAAAGTTCAACGTCTAACTGAAAAAATGGTGTTCCTAAATCACTTCATCTCGAGATTGACTGAATGATGCATGCCCTTCTTTCAAGTTCTCAAGCAGCCAAAGAGCTTTTGCTGGACGGCGGAATGCCAATAGATATTCAAGGAGCTTAAAAACTACCTCGGCTCACTCTCACTACTGGCAAAGTCTGAGTCTGGAGAAGAATTATTTTTGTACCTAGCAGTCTTCCTAGCAGCCCTAGCAGCAGTCCTGCTCAAGAAGAAAATGAAAGTGCAGCGGTCGGTCTACTACATAAGTCGAATCTTGAGAAATACAGAGATCAGATACTTTAAGTTAGAAAAATTGACTTATTCTCTTTTAATTGCTGTCAGAAGACTCCAACCTTACTTTTAAGGGCACACCATAACCATCCTCATGGATCAACTAATTAAAGCAGTTCTTCATCGAACGGATGCCTCCGAAAGAATCACAAAATGGGCAATCAAGCTTACAAAATTTGACATCAACTACCGACCTCGATCATCGATCAAAGCCTAGATATTAGCAAATTTTATAGTAGAACGTACCATTTCAGATGAAGCGGAGCTTGAATAGAATGAAACAAGCATCCTATGGTTGCAACCAAGCCCCTCCGAAGAGAGTGCCAACCTTCCTAAAGATTTTTGGATCCTGTACGTGGATGGTTCACCCAACGCTACTGGAGCAGGTGTGGGGTTGGTCCTGCTTAACCCTGAGAGAGTCATCGTCGAATATGCACTGCACTTTGAATTTTCTGTAACTAATAATGGAGCTGAATATGAAGCTCTAATCGCTGGGTTGAAAATAGTAAAAGAGTTAGAAGTAGATCAGCTCCAAGTTTTCAGTGATTCCCAACTGGCGGTTGGATAGGTTAGCAGCAGTTATGAAGCCTGAAAGGAAAGCATGATGAAATATTTTGAGAAAGTAAAGAACTTGACTTCGACCTTCAATAATTTTAGCATTCAATGAATTTCGAGGGTAGAAAATATGAGAGCCAACATTCTCTCTAAATTAGCCACTTTAGCTCCGATCGAAGTGTCCAAAGAAGTATTTTTTGAAATTCTAAAGTGCCCAAGCTTCGAGGAGTTGCAGCTTGTTATGCAGGTTGAGCACGAGCCGAGTTGGATCAATCCGTTAATTGCCTATCTTAAGAATGTTCTTCCTCATAATCCGAAAGAAGCTCGGAAACTCAAGAATCAAGCTTTTCGGTATGTTCTATATGAAGGTAAGCTATATAAAAGGTCGTATTCTCTACTGCTCTTGAGATGTCTCCGATCTTTAGAGACTGACTTCGCATTATGGAAAGTGCATGAAAAAATTTACAAAAGTCCTATAGGAGCCAGATTTCTATCATAAAGACTACTTCGGCAGGGATACTATTGACCAACTTTGTACCACAACTTTATAGAGTATATCAAGAAATATGATCGCTGTTAGAAAAATACAAACATACAAAGACAACCGACCTTCGAGCATACTCCACTAAGCGCACTTTGGCCATTCGCACACTAGGGAATGGATATACTTGGCCCCTTTCCAATGACATCCGAACAATGAAAGTTCCTTCTGGTTGCGATCGACTACTTTATCAAATGGGTCGAGGCCAAACCATTAGCAAAAATACTGAGGTCAAGGTATAGAACTTCGTCTAAAAGTCAATCATCTGCTGGTTTGGTCTACCTCAAACTCTCATAATGAATAATGGGCGACAGTTCGTTGGGATAAGGTTCATTGAGTTCTGCGAAGATCTAAACATCTTCCATCACTTCACGTCAGTGGCCCATCCATAGGCAAATGGTAAAGCAAAGGTGACCAATAGAATTTTACTATAGGATATCAAGGCAAGGCTTGAAAAAGCAAGAAAGACTTGGGCGGACGAACTCTACTACGTCCTCTAGGCATATCGAACTACTCAAAGGCTACTGACTAGGAAAACACCATTCATTTTGGCCTTTGGAGCAGAGACAGTCATCCCAATCGAGCTTAAACTTCTATCAGCATAGGTCGTGGTCTTCAATGAGTAGCATAACTCATAAGATCTCAGATTTAACCTTGATCTACTGGAGGAAAAAAGAGAAAAAGTTCAAGTTTGGATGGCAACCTATAGACGAAGAGTAGCTAGATACTATAATTCCAAAGTAAAAAGCAAAGCATTCAGGGTGGGGGACTTGGTGCTTCAGCGAGCATTCATTTAGCAACCTCAGAATCAAGAAAAGCTCGTCCTGAATTGAGAAGGTCCATATAAAATAAAGAAGGTCGTTCGGTCCGAAACTTATCATATGAAGGAGCTTGGAGGAGCAACGCTTCCATGGTCTTAGAATTTAGAAAACTTAAGAATGTACTATCAGTAATATTTCTTTAATAAGACTTTTCTATTTTAACATCATTAGTTCTTGGTGCAAAAATTACATGATGATAAATAACTCTCCGGAGTAACCTAAAGTTGGCTCATTAGGAACAAGAGGAGAGCCTCATCCTAATGTTAGCAAAGTCGAAGGCCTCATTGAACTAAGACAAGATGAGGAGAGAGGTCCTGCCAATGACCCTAATGTGTCCCCCTATAGCTCATAGAAAATAGGAGAAGAACCTCATCCTAACGTGAGCAAAGTCGAAGGCCTCATTGAACTAAAATAAGATGAGAAAAGAGGCCCTGCCCGTAATATGCTCCTATAGTCCGTTGGGAATAGGAGGAGAACTTTGTCCTAACATGAGCAAAGTCGAAGGCCTCATTGAATTAAGATGAGATGAGAAGAGAGGCCCTACCAACAGCCCTAATGTGCTCCTACAGTCCATTGGAAATAGGAGGAGAACCTCATCCTATCGTGAGCAAAGTCGAAGGCCTTGTTGAACTAAGACAAGATGAGGAGAGAGGTCCTACCAATGGCTCTAATGTGCCTCTATAGCCTATTAAAAATAGAAGGAGAACCCCATCCTAACATGAGCAAAGTTGAAGACCTCATTGAACTAAGACAAGTTGAAGGAAGAGATCCTGCCAATGGCTCTAATATGCTCCTACTGTCCGTTAGAAATAGAAGGAGAACCTCATCCTAATATGAGCAAAGTTGAAGGCCTCATTAAATCAAGACGAGATGATGGAAGAGATTCCGTCGATGGACCCGAGAACCTATACGATCGTGTAAAGGGTGGAGGGCCGAGGCATTGCTAATCTAAAACAAGAAAAAGGCCAAGGCCCTACTAACGACCATCATACACATCCCGCTACGGTCACGCCAAACACCAAAGATAAAACCCCATCTTAATCCATGGAACGGACCTCTAGCCCAACATCCACGACAAGCATCTCATTAGAAATAAAGTAGAGAAAAATGAGGCACCTAGAATCATGTCTACAAGAGATGAAAGCAAAACAAAAAAAGAAAAAAAAAGGGGGTACCATTTCATTATGGAGTTATGTTCATTACAAATAAAAGTCAATAAGATCGATTACACAAAAGTGGACACACTACAAGCAAAATGAAGGTCGGCAAGGACCAATTGTGCAAAAGAACAAACACATTATAGATGGAATGAAAATCGATGAAATTGATTACATAAAAAAAAAAAAGAAAGGAGATGAAGTTCTAAGACGGCTCGGACTCTTCGAACTTCAGGCTATCAGCTCTGGCCATCACCAAAGCTTCCTTCAGTCTAAAGATTTCCTCCTCGAGCTCTTTCTTGTTATATAGACCTTTGATGTACATCCTATTGATGTACTCAAATTTAGCCTCGAGCTCTCGCCGCTGCTTCCTCAAGACTTCGGATTCAGCTTCAGCATCCTTGACGGCTCGATGCTCGTAGGTCAACTGGAGCTTCAGTTGTTGAACTTTAGTTTTCTCCACCCCGACGGCCTCCGAGAGCTCATCGATGGTCTTCTTCAGGGAGGCAAGCTCCTCAAATTTGCTGCCTAATCTAGCCTACTGAATGCTATAAAACTTTCTCTAAAAATAGGTCGCCTCATCTCTAGTAGCCTTCAGCTCGCCCTCAAGCCTGGACATCTTTTCTGCGCAGACCACTTGATAACTATTGTGCTGGTCCTCAATATCCTACAGCTGCTTCTGAAGCTGAAAGAATTTTTTTGACCAATCCCAATTATACTAGGCTTCATCGGTGGACCACGGCGAGCTCCCTCCTAAGAGATGGATCTTTTCTTCTACCTTCTTAAGATCAACTTCAAGAGAGCCAATCTTCGCTGTCAGCATCCAAGACTTGTCGCTCGCATTCTTCTAGAGTTTAGTAAGCTCCTTGAAATTTTTTTTTCGAATGCTAAAGCTTGCAGAATCCTTCATGTGTAAGCTTCGAAGGCGAGTAACTTCTTTAGTCACCTTCGAAGCATTCTTCTGAGAGGCCTGAAGGTTGACCTCAATCTTCTTCAATTTTTTTCTTAAATGGTGGATTTTTTTCTTCAATCCTTTATCAAAGGCTTGAACGAAACTCCTTGAGGTAAGGGGTTGGCGTCAACCGAAGAAAGAGGGTCATGGCCTTGATTATTGGAGGCATTCTAAATCACATGTAGAGCAGAGTATAAAGAAAAAGAGAGATTTGCTTTTATTGCTTCAAATATTTTTGATACATAAAAAAAAAGAAGAAAAGTACATAAACGTCAAAAATTTAGACCTTGGGTGGCTCGCCCACTAGAGAGGTCGAGATACTCTCAGCCACCTCTGGCTCTCGAGCAGGCCTAGACGCTGCACTCATAGGTTCTGGAACCTTCGGAGTGGCTTCAATGGCATGGATAGCGGGGGCAACCTCGACATCAGTGCGCGAAGGGCCAGCTCTATTATCTGGCTCCTCTATGAGGAGGTCTAGATCAATGTTGGAGAAGTTCTTGGTAACCCGCCCCAAGCAGATCTGAAATCCTTCTAAGAAAGATTTCTGGACGAAGTTTATTTTGATGTGCTCCATACCTTTGGAGGACTTGAAGTCTTGCACGGCCTCTCCATAACGGCATTAACCTCCTTCTGTGTCTTCCTTCTTTCTTTCTTCTCTAGAGCTAACTCAGCCCTCAGCTTCACCATCTCTTCGTGCTCCTCTCTCAACTCCTTCTGAAGGCGTTTGACTTCAGATGAGTAGATTTCTGAGGCTACCTTCAGAGCGTCGGTCTCAGCCCGGGCCTTCTCGACTTCTATGCAGGCTTCCTCAAGGGCCCTGAAAACTTCGGCCCATCTTTGCTTTGCCACCTTGGAGTGAGCAAAAAAGTAGTATCCCAACTGCAAAATAAAAAGTGAGTCAGAATTCTAGAAGATTCTAACTATAAGGCTCGAAGGGCATGAAGTCAAAATCAAAAGAAGCCACTTACCTCCAGGAAGGCAGTGAAAGACTCGTCGAACCTCTCAACATCGTCCTTCTGGCACATCCTTTCTACAATATGAGGAAGGATGCTCTCCTCCATCAGCATCTGGATAACCTCTCGATCGTTCAGAAAACCCTGCTCTTGGCTAAGATCCTCTCCCTCAGAGCTCTTAACCTTCTGTCCGACTATCTTGCTGATGGCCTTCTTCTTCCTCCTCTCCACAACTTTCTCTTGTTGAACAGGAGCAGAAGGGGCAGCCTCATTAGACAAGATCGGGCTTGGCACGATAACGACGGGCTCAAGGACTGGCATGTTCTGAATCGACACGGCCTAGCTCGACTCTCCAGTTCGGACCTTCTTCTACGGTTCATCGAAAGGACCGCCGTTCCTCTTGAGGGTCTTGATTTCTTTTGCCAGGCGGTTCCATTCCTCTGGAGTCATTTCTACAAAGAAGATAAAGTTAGAAGATCAAAAGAAAGAATACCATCCAACTGACTGAATATGAAGAATTACCTATTGAGTTAAAAGAACTGAGACCAAAATTGAACAAGATCTGCTCGTCCAGAAGTTTGGAGATCGATGGAGCATTAAAGGACTTCAGCTTATCGGCCGAACTTCGATCCTCGCTTTCTAGCCTGGGGGCTCGATGGATCGATTTCCTTATCTCACCCCATAGAGGAAGCCCTAACCTTAAGGAGGGATAGAAGACGAGAAAGAATTTCTCCTTCCAACCGTGAATGGAGGAAGGAGCATCTTTAAGCAGTCTCTTCTTGCCGAACTATGAAGATACATACCACCAATCCTTGGCGGTTGGATGGCGTTTGAAGATGAAAAAATTATGGAACAAGAAAATGGTAGGTCGGACGCCCACCATGGTGCACAGAAAGAGAAATCCTATGATGAATCTAAAAAAATTTGATATCATAAAAGCAAGAAAAATATTGAGAAACTTGAATAGGTTAACTATAAAAGAAGACAAGGATAATCTAAGCCCGACCCGAAGGGTTTCGACATATAGATAGGTTCGGTCGGGAGGAGGTGAGCAAACTCGGTCGTCAGGTCCAAAAAGTTCGAGCTCATATTCAGAAGGAATCCCGAACTAAATCCTGGCTAGGAAAAGATCATCGGACCGAAGTCTATAGGGAATAGTTGCAGGCACAAAAGGATGGGCTAACTCCAAGGGTTCGGCCTCCTCAGGAGGCGGGTTCACCAAGGTTAAAGAGGTCGGGCTCCCAGAATAGGTTGACCAGAATTTCTCACTAGACATTTGGATCAAAGTAAAATCGAGGAATCGCTTAAAAATCAGAAAAAAATAAGGTGTACAAACTTCGACAAAAATAGAAAGAGCGAGAAAGCAAAGAGTGCGGAAATAATCAAAAAAAAGTGTTGGAGGGCTGACCTAGATCAGCTGGGAAGAGCAAGGAGATGATGAATGTAACGAAAATCGAACAGAGGTGTGTCTGGAATCAAGAAAAATGGAGGAAGAAGCTTGGACCCTCACTCGGGATGGAGAAGGAAACCAGAGGAAGGGGATGAGGATTTCAGAAGAAGTAAAAAGCTTGGAGGAGGAGGACGGGTTTAAATAACCCCTAAAATTTTAAGATGGTTATGATTGTAAATTTTCTCCAGCCGATCTTTGATCGATGCGTGTCTCACTCATCATGGCAGAAAGCTTCCAATGGGTAGATCCTTAATAGCGCTTGTACTTCGAGCAAACTTTTGGCAGAAAATTCAAAAAATGTCTCTTTAGATCACCCCGCATTTACAAAGCTTCGACACCAGCCTAGTAAAAGCCAAAATTTTTCATCCAACTCAGATGTAGAAAATTCAATAGGATTAAAAAATCCTTCGAACTTCAAAGTCGGGAGTAGGGAGATTGGTGTTGGAGATAAATCCGTGCCTGCCAAAGTTTGGCTAAGACTCCGACTTTTGATCAGTTTCGTCCGGTTGCAACTATGACAACTGAACCTCAATCCATGGGAGTATTCGAACTCTAAATCATTCTGAGATGGTCAATCTTCGACACTGCAGTTAGCTAATTCGATTGGCTGGGAAGATCAATTTTGGATTCAGCAAGATATTGCAGATTCCTCCTCCAGATGAACTCGAACAGTTAATGCTTCTGCCCCATAGAACCGGCTAAATCCTCAGCTCCTGCACATTCTGTTCGATCGATCTTCTTCCGTGGAACTTCTTCAATAGTCAAACTTCTTCCGAACTGCCCCCAGATAAACTTTAGTGCTTTATCATTATTTTTCCATGAGCAACCCTGAGAATGACCGAACCTCAAAGAAACAACAGAGACGCCAATATTTCAAGCGCGCTTGCTTGTTGTGGCCATTGGTCAATACTTGATCCAGGCGGATCCCTCATAGTCGGACGCCTTTCGGTTGGACGTCTTTCGGGCCTCTTTGTCGGTCGAACTCCTGCCAGACTTCTCTTTCGATCGAATTTTTTTCGACCATCTAAAAGAACCATGGCGTACACCTTCAACATAGCGAATAAAAGCCAACGCATGGTCAATCTTGAGAACCTCTGAACTCCTCTAGAATAGCAACGTCCAAGAGCCCTTCATCACCTGCAACCATCCTGTCCGAACTCCAATTGTTAGGTCTACAACAGACTAGCACGTCACGACAACGAACACCATCCTCCATAATAAATCCCATGTAGTCCCAAACGGCCCACTATGAAGTGGTTATGGCGGTCACCATCAGTTTATTACAGGCTCCGGGGCTATAAAAGGAATCCTCCAGATACGTTTTCTTCAGACTCTCTTCTTCTTTCTGAAACTCTGCAACTTTTTTGACTGAGTACTCCATTTTTGTTGGCCAAAAGAGCTGACTTGATCGTCGAAGGATCTTGTCGAAGCCATCACCCCAGCCTCTGAATGAGACTTATTTTGCAGGTCACCGATAACAACCTCATCTTCTATGACTCCAGCACTTCTCCGATGATAACCAAATTTCATAGCAATAGGTTTTGGATCAGTATGTGTGCTGACTTGAAAAATTTATTACATTCGGACACCAAATAAACCCGAACAACATTACCGCATAGTTCTTGTTAGCCGCGTAGTGGAAACCTCAAAGCCACTGTGGCTGCTCAATGAATATACTGATGTCTCCGTGAAAACTTTCAAAATTCTCAATTTCCATTAAATAAGCACTTTTTTAATAATCAATGTCAAGCTTAATTACCTGGCAAAAACTCTTATGCTCTTGCCCATCCATGAGCAAGATGCTTGTGCACAGCTCTAACATTCCTCAAAACTAAATTTGTCATGCTATGCATGAGCTTGAGTTCGAGGCTCAAAATACCAATGCATGGTTCAATTATAATGTAAGCTAGGCATGGTCCCAATCAATTAAGCTCCGCTAGAATACACTGCTTGCCATTTGATCTAAGCTATGGGGTGGTAATTTGAAGAAGAAAGGAATTTGTAGATGACATGTTTAGGTATGGGTTTATGATGGCCGGGATGCATGATGTCAAATTGCATTGATTAGATGCATGCGTGAGGCATGAGATAGGGTGGGGAAATTTAAAACAGATAGTGGACTTACAGGTGCCCATGATGAGCATTAAGTGGGTTATATATTTCTGGGTGGTTCCATCAATAAACTTTAAACACTTTCTTAAAAGCATTATGATGATACTATCTTTTATCTACTCTATTTATTTTAACATGAGACAATTTTGATATAAATATTTTAAAATTATAAATTTAAAAAATATTAGTTAATTTTAAATTTTAACAATATATATTAGCAGTTGGTATGTCACAGACTAGTACCATTGACTAAAAGAAAGCAGCACCTAACTACACTGTTCGGTCACATGCAGTTCCCTTTTCCCTAGTACTATGCAGTTTGGTATGCTTTGTGAGATATCCAACATGCCACACAAGGTGTAGTAACAGAAACTTCGCTTATGCGGGCTCCAGTCCAAGCAAAAAAGCGGTGGCTCATTGAGTACCTCTCTTGATTGCCTTTTTTATTTTCAAAAATCCACACAAAAAAAAAAGAATTAGACTCGATAATGCACCATGACATTTTTCTATTTTTCAAAATCATTTAGAAAATTTTTAGATTTTGTGGAAGCAAAGATTTGTTGATTCAAAAGAGAGTGAAAATAAAAGTAAGGAATAGAAGATGCTTTGCTCAAATGCTGCCTTAAAATCAATCACCAAGGATATTTTGTTGGAGTTTAAATTTGAAAAGATTCCGGTTTTAAAAATAAAGGAACAATCTTATCCTTTAATTGTTAGTTATTTCAAATGTTTTAATACTTCTTCAATTTTGTAGTCCCCAATCATATGAAAGAAAGTCTTCTTGCTTAAATAGAAATCCCATCCCATGGAATCCAAATTAGATTTGGGAGACGTAGGGTGATCACCACACGTGCACCAGCACTTGGTCCAGCGCAATTGAGTAACGAGTGTGTGGGGATGTGTACCATTTTGCCAATGCCTCTTTTCGAAGTATTATGACATCCAAAGAAATATGATAATTCCAAAACATCATGTATCCTTGAAACCATCTCATTGCTTGGATCATCCAAATAGAGCTATTAGGGATAAACTCCGCTCCCACCGAAGTTCAGTCAGATGCTTAGCCTAATATAATTGGTAATCATAGAAGAGCTTTGATCGAAAATTCTTCCTCCAGCAGTCAAATTCCTCCAGGATCCCTCCAGCGGCTGAACTCTTTTCAGACTCCTCCAATGGTCAAACTCCTTTTAGACTCCTCCAGCAGCTGAACTTTCTGCAGTCATCCAAGAAGGACTCTGCACGAGTCCGATCTCATACACGGCATGAATTGACCTACACCCGAACTACTTTAAAGGAGTACGAACTTCTCTAGAATTGATACAACTCAAAGATCATCATCAACCGACGCCCATCCCACCAAACTTTGACTATCAAATCTCAAATGGACTAGCACCTCATAACAACAAATACTATCTTTCGTAACAAACTCCACGTGGCCCCGGGTGGCCCACTACCCGATAGTTATGGTTGTCACTATCAGTTTGTTGCAGGCTCTGTCTATAAAAAGAACCTTCCAGATACGTTTTCTCTAGGCTCTCTTCTCCGTCCTAAAAACTCTGCAATTTTTTTGACTGCGCACTCCATTTCTGTTGGTCGAAAAAGCTAACTTGACCGTCAGAGAGTCTTGCCGGAGCCACCATCTCAGGCTCTGGAGAGACTTATTTTGCAGGTCACCGGTGGCAACCTCATCTTCTCTGACTCCAGCACTTCTCCGACGGCAACCAGATTTTGCACCAACAGGATTGGCGCTAGAAGGATGGTACTCTATTTCTAAGGATCCTTTATTCTTAAAGGAGTGCTCAACAGTAATCTCTCTTCTTCCTCTCTAGAGTTCTTTTCGAAAAAAATGCCTCCCAGAAAAGCTTCGATCCGATGGTCAATGACCTCTACAGCCAGATCTCGTCCAGATCTATCCGCTCCCACTTTGACTCCAATAACTCAAGCTCCACTTATAGCCATGGTGGATGTGGAGCAGTTCAATCTGCTGGTTCAGCAGGTTCACGGGCTCGTGGAGGCGGTGCAGGCCATGCATCAGCAGGCTCCAGCATCAATTCGACTAGAGCAGGCTTCTACGGAGCCCCATAATCCAGTCTGGGAATGGCCGACTTAAGCTAGTCGGCTGGTGATCTCTGAAAAGGGGAAGCTGAGGGTGGAGAGCCCTTACTCTAATCATGACTCGACCCTAGAGGGAGTTTTGCCTCCGTTCTATTAAAAAATCTTGGAGATCAACGATCATGAAGATCTCTTGAATCAAAGACCTTAGAAAATGAGCCGACGAATCGAAGAACTCCATTATGCTCCCTCCTCTCATGGTAACGATATTTGCATTGACTCTCATTTTGCTCAAAAGATTATGCAGGAACCAATTCCGCCGAACTTCAAGCTTCCATAGTTTGAGAGTTACGATGGAACTATCGATCTAGTCGACCACTTGGAGGCCTTTCAGATAATGATGCTGCTCCACAGCGCGCTAGATGCTATTTTATGCCGGGCTTTCCCGTCCACCCTCAAGGGAGCCATCAGGAACTGGTACTCAGTACTTAAGTCGGGTACCATCTTTTTTTTTGATCAAATGAGCCATCAGTTTGTGGCTCACTTCATTGGCAACTGACATCTCCACCGAGGTTCGGATTTTCTGATGAATATCAAGCAGAAGGAGGAAGAATCTATTTGGACTTATATCATTCGGTTTAATGCTGCTGCATTGGAGGTCCGAAACCTGGATCAGTCTATTACAATGGCCGTACTCAAGGACGGCCTTCAGAAAAATAATTTGCTGTTCTCCCTGAAGAAGAAGTACCCCAGAGACTTTGCCGATATATTGGCCCGTGCTGAAGGTTATATCTGAGCTGAAGAGGCTTTTAAAGTCAGGGACAATGAAGCCGCCCAAGAGCAACAGGTGGGTGAACCAAATGTGCCCGTGGCTATAGAGAAATCGAGCAGAGCTCGACCACGCTTCCAAACTCCTTCAGAGCGTAAGCGGGGTCGGACCCCTACCCGGGCCCAGAGGCAAAGAAGCCCAGATAGAAGGGCATGACAGAGCTCTCCCTTCAAAAAATTTCACAACTATGCCCCTCTCAATGCTCCAAAAATTTAAGTATTGACGGAGATTAGGGATCAACTATCGAGACCGAAAAGGATGCGCACTCACCCCGATAAATGCAATCCTAGCAAGTTCTGCCTCTACCATCATGATCACGGTCATGATATAAAAGAGTGCATCCAGCTCCAAGACAAGATCGAGGAGCTCATCAGGTATGGTAGGCTTGGCCGGTTCCTGCGACGTTGGTCGGAAGGATGAGAGGATTGGTCGAGAGCACCCCCGCCACCAGAACCACCAAGAGGCAAGGAGTAGCGAGAAGATTGGCCCTCGATCGACATCATTAACACCATCTCTGGGGGACTTCGATGAGGGGAGGCTAGCAAGTCAGCCGAACTCAAAAGGAGGCAAAGAACTGAAGAGCCCATCGCTTTCACCGATGAGGATGCTCAAGAAGTCCAGTTTCCGCACAATGACGTGGTTGTAATCTCTTTGAACATTGCTGATTATGATGTACACTGCATTTTGGTAGATAATGAAAGTTTTGTTGACGTTCTGTACTATGATGCTTTTTTTAAAATGTCAATATCTGATAATCGTCTGGGACACATGAGCTCCCCGTTGGTCGGCTTCACTAACGATGCTGTGCTAGTGGAGGGAATGATAACTCTAGCCGTGACTGCAGGATAGTATCCAAAGCAGGCCAAGGTGTGGATCGATTTTTTGGTGGTAAAAGTCTCCTCCGCTTATCATGCAATTCTTGGCCAACCTAGTCTAAATGCACTATGAGCCATAGTATCGACCTATTATTTGAAAATAATATTTCCAACAAACAATGAAATAGGTAAAATCAGAGGCAATCAAGCATTAGCTCAGCACTGTTACTCCATCGCCTTACAAAATGACACTCGACTTGACCCTTGCCCAGTTGACATGCTTGATGTCCGCGATGATCTTGCCGAAGAACGGGGTGAGCCCATAGAAGATCTTGTGACTGTCCCCATGAATGATGGAAATGCGGAGCATATAGTGTAGATTGGCTCCAATCTGGAAGATAAAGTTCAAGAGCAGCTCATCATCTTTTTATGAAGGAATGCCGACGTCTTTACTTGGATTCCAATGGATATGCTTAGGATTGATGTCAAAGTTATGGGACATCGACTGGCCGTTGATCCTAAGCATCGATCAGTGAAAAAAAGAGTTCAGAGCCATGCACTAGAAAGATAGAAAGCAATAGTAGAAGAAGTCGACAAGCTTCTTAATGTTGGATTTATTGGAAAAATCAGCTATCCAACTTGGGTCTCTAACGTGGTCCTGATCAAGAAGACCAACGACAAGTGGAGGATGTGTATAGACTTCAAAAAGCTGAACAAAGCCTATCCAAAAGATAGCTACCCTCTATCCAGAATTGATCAACTGATAGATACAACCTCAAGCCACGAGCTCCTCACCTTCATAGATGCCTTTTTTGGCTATAACCAAATACAGATGGTACCGAAGGATGAGAAGAAAACTACATTTATTACTGACCGTGGTCTTTACTGTTATAGGGTTATGCTTTTTGGACTTAAGAATATAGGGGCAACGTACCAACATCTAGTTAACAAGATCTTCAAGGAGCAGATCAGTCATAACATGGAGGTGTATGTGGATGACATGCTCATCAAAAGTCGAGCTTCAATAAACCACATTATCGATCTCGAAGAGACCTTCAGTATGCTTAAGAAGTATAAAATGAAGCTGAATCCGATCAAGTGTGCCTTTGGTGTGACCTTGAGAAAGTTTCTAGGGTTTATGGTGTTAAGATGCGAGATCGAAGCAAATCCAAAGAAAATTTGAGCTATTCAGGAGATGACTGGTCCAAAAATAATCAAAAAAGTTCAACGTCTGACTGAAAAAGTGGTATCCCTAACTAGCTTTATCTCGAGATTGGCCGAGCGATGTATGCCCTTCTTCCAAGTTCTCAAACAACCAAAGAACTTCTGCTAAATGATGGAGTGTCAATGGGCATTTGAGGAGCTCAAAAATCATCTTAGCTCACCCCTACTGATGGTTAAGCCTGAATCTGGAGAAGAATTATTCTTGTACCTAGCAGCCTCTCCGATGGCCTTGGCAGCAGTCCTGGTCAAGGAGGAAGTAAAGATGCAACGATCAGTCTACTACGTAAGCCGGGTCTTGAGGGATAAAGAGATCAAATACTCTAAGTTAGAAAAATTGACTTACTCTCTTCTAATCACTGCCAGGAGACTCCAACCTTACTTTCACAGACACATCATAACGGTCCTCACGGATCAACTAATAAAAGCAATCCATCGAACGAATGTTTTCGAAAAAATCACAAACTGAACAATCGAGCTCATGGAGTTTGACATCAATTATTGACCCCATCCATCGATCAAAGCTCAAATATTGGTTGATTTTGTAGTAGAATGTACCATTTCAGATGAAGTCAAGCTTGAACAGGATGAGACCGGCATCCCATGGTTGCAATCGAGCCTCCCTAAAGATAGTGCTGATCTTTCCAAAGATTTTTGGGCCCTGTACCTGGATGATTCATCCAACTTCGCTGGAGTAGATGCGGGATTGATCTTAGTCAACCCTGAGGGAGTCGTCGTCGAATACGTACTATGCTTCGAATTTTCTGCAACTAATAATGGGGCCGAATATGAAGCACTGATCGTTGGGTTAAAAATAACAAGAGAGTTAAAAATAGATTGACTTCAAGTCTACAGTAATTTTTAATTAGTGGTCGGCCAAGTTAGTGGCAACTATGAAGCATGGAAGGAAAGTATGATAAAATACCTTGAGAAGGTAAAGGATTTGACTCCGGACTTCGATAGTTTTGGCATTCAATAGATTTCCAGTGCAGAAAATATAAGAGCCAACCTCCTCTCTAAATTGGCTACTTTAGCTCTAGCCAAACTGTCCAAACCAATATTTTTTGAAACTCTAAAATGTCCAAGCTCAGAGAAATCACAGCTTGTTATGTATGGAGCTCGAATTGAGCTGGATTGACTCGTTAGTTGCCTATCTAAAAGAGGAAGTTCTTCCTTATGATTCGAAAGAAGCTCAAAAACTCAAAAATCAAGCCTTTCGATATGTTTTGTATGAGGACAAGTTGTATAAAAGATCATATTCACTATCACTGTTGAGATATCTCCAACCTTCAAAGGTCGACTTCGCATTATGGGAAGTACACAAGAAAATTTGTGAAAGTCATGTAGGAGCTAGATCCCTATCATAAAGACTACTTCAGCAAGGATACTATTGAAAGACTTCGTACCACGATTCTATGGAGTATGTCAAGAAATGTGACCGCTGTCAGAGAAATGCAAATATACAAAGATATCCGACCTCTGAGCTTGCTCCACTAAGCACACCTTGGCCATTTGCACAATGGGAAATGGATATACTTGGCCCTTTTTTAATGGCATCCGAACAACGAAAGTTTCTCTTTGTTGCGATCGACTATTTCACCAAATAGGTCGAAGCCAAACCACTAGCAAAAATTACTGAGGCCAAGGTATAGAATTTCGTTTGAAAGTTAATCATCTGTCGGTTTGGTTTGCCCCGAACTCTCATAACAGATAATGGATGACAGTTTGCTGGGATGCGATTCACTGAGTTTTGTGAAGATCTAAACATCTTCCATCGCTTCACATCGGTAGCTTATCCACAGGCAAATGGGAAAGTTGAAGTAACCAACCGAACCCTATTGCAAGGCATCAAGATAAGACTCAAAAGAGCAAGAGGGGCCTAGGCGAATGAACTCTATCATGTTTTATGGGCATACCATACTATCCAAAGGCTGCCAACTAGAGAAACATTGTTTGTCTTAGCTTTTGGAATAGAGGCAGTCATCCTGATCGAACTTAAACTTCCATCGGCATGGGTAGTGGCTTTCAATGAGCAAAGTCGAAGGCCTCGTTCATTTTAGATGAGATGAGGAGAGAGGCTCTGACAACAGTCCTAATGTATCCCTACAGTCTATTAGAAATAGGAGAAGACCTCATCCTAACGTAAGCAAAGTCAAAGGCCTCATCCATTTTAGATGAGATGAGGGAAGAGGCCCTGACAACGGTCCTAATATGCCCCTATAGTTTGTTAGAAATAGGAGGAGAACCTCGTTCAAATATGAGTAAAGTTGAAGGCCTCGTTTATTTTAGACAAGATGAGGGGAGAGATCCTAACAATGGTTCTAATGTGCCCCTACAGTCCATTAGAAATAGGAGAAGAACCTCATCCTAACGTGAGCAAAGTCGAAGGCCTCATTCATTTTAGATGAGATGAGAGGAGAGTATCCTGACAATGACCCTAATGTGCCCCTATAGTCCATAGAAATAGGAAAAAAAACTCGTCCTAACATGAGCAATGTCGAAGACCTCATCCATTTAAGATGGGATGTTAAGAGGCCCTGTCAATGGCCCAAAATATGCCCCCACGAGCCATATTAGAAATAGGAGGAGAACCTCGTCCTAACATGAGCAAAATCAACAACCTCATTGATATAAGATAGCATAGAGAAAGAGATCCTACTGACGATCCTAACGCACCTCTATAAGCCATATTAAGAATAGAAGGAAAGCCTCATCCTAACATAAGCAAAAGTTGAAACCTCGTAGATCGAAGATGTGGAGAAGAAAGAAGCTTGGTGGAGAATTTTTGAACATATTTTTCCATGATGATCTGACTATGTCAAATGCAAAAGGCAGAACCTTATCCTAATTTGTAAGAGAGGTCCTAGTTCGGCATCCATAATAAGCCTGATGTCCATAATGAGCTCGACGTTCGCAACGAGCATTTCATAAGAAAACGATAGAGAAAAAAAATGAGGTAAAGAAGGTAAGGCCGCAAATAGGCTTCAGGTTTATGCAAAATGAAAATAGCAAAAAATATATTATTTTATTATAAAAATGAGTTCATTACAAGCAAAGCATAGGCCAATAAGGTCGATTACACTGAAAGAAAGAAAAAAAAGAGGAAAAAGGCCAAAGCTTTATGGCCAACCAGATTCTTCAGACTTCGGACTGCCAGCTCCAGCCATCACCAAGACCTACTTTAGCCTAAGGATCTCCTCCTCAAGCTTTTTCTTTTAGAAGAGACTATCTACATACATTCTATTGGTGAGCTGAAACTTACCCTCGAGCTCTCATCGTTGTCTCCTTAAAACTTCAGACTCAGCCTCCGCATCCTCGACAGCTCGATGTTCACAGGCGAGCTGAAGCTTTAGCCATTGAACCTCGACCTGCTCCACCCCAATCTTCTCTAAAAGCTCACCAATGGTCCTCTTCAAGGAGGCCATCTTCTCTGACTCACCACTTGCACTGGCTCATCGGTTATTATGCAGTCGCTTTCGAAGATGAGCTGCCTCATCTCTGGCAACCTTGAGCTTGTCTTTAAGCCTGGACATCTTCTCCGCCCAGATCACTCGATAGCTATTATGCTAGTCCTTAGTATCTTGCAGCTGCTTCTGAAGCTGGAAAAACTTTATTGATCAGTCTGAGTCATATCGAGCCTTGTTGGTAGACCACGGCAAGCTCCCTTCTAGAAGATGGATCTTTCTTCTGGCATCCTTCAGGTCAGCTTCAAGAGAGCTGATCTTCACTGTCAGTGCCCAAGACTTATCGTTGGCATTTCTTTTGAGTTCGGCGACCTCCTTCTTGAAGCTGCCCTTTTGGATATTGAAGCTCACCGCTTTCTTCATATGCAAGCCTTAAAGGTGAGTGACCTCTTTGGTCGCCTCAGAAGCATTCTTTCGTAAGACTCGAAGGTCATCCTTCGTCTTCTTCAACTTCTTCCTCAGAAGATGAACTTTCTTCCTCAGGTTCTTTATCAAGGGCTTTATCAGAACCCCCTGAGATAGTGGATCAGCATTAGTGGGAGACTGCATTCGAGATACGAAAAACGCTCAAGGGTATGAAAAAAAATTTATTTCATTTAATCAAAACTTTTGAGTATAAGACACAAAAAAAAGGTACAACTACTCAAGGATCTCAACCTTGGAGGGTGGAGTCGGATTGCTCTCGATTGCCTTAGATTTTTTGAACTGGTTTGGGCACCTTTATGGCAGGTTTAGACAGGCCAGAAGTGAGCTCGTCGAAGGAAAGGTCGACTACAGCATTAGATGGTCCTACCTCCACGTCTTCTTCCTCCTCCTCCAGAAAGTCGAGGTCAAGCTCGGAGAACCTTCGGACTATCCTGCCTTCGCAAAGCTCGAAACCCTTGATAAATCCTTCCTGACCAAACTCGACGTTCAGGTTTCGCATCTTGAAAGAGATCTTAAATTCTTCTATGCCCTGGGTCATTGCCTTCGAGGTCGACTTCATCATTTGGATCTCCAGTTCGGCGACCCTATTTTCGACTTCCTTCCTTCTCTCCTCCTCCAGGGCCAGTGCGGCCTTCAGTCTGCCTGAGGCAAACTCCTCTTCGTGGAGTGCATCTTGAAGACTTTTGATGTTCGCTACCTTCTTCTTGGCAAGATGCTCGACCTCGTCGACCCTCTCTTGAAGATGATGGACCTCAGCTCGAAGGTCCTCCTAGGCCTTCTATGCCTTCGGCTCCTGATGACGTGTCCTCTTGATGTGAGCGAGCATCTGGTGATCTGACTGCAATAAATAATTGGTGTTAAAAAAAAAAGAAGGAGAGAAGAAGAAGAGTGCAGGAGAGAAAAGAAAGAGTTGAGCAATGGTGCAATCACCTTGAGGATGGTTTCGAGAGAACTCCAGACAAGCTACCATGGGTCCAGGTTGGGCATCTGGTCCACCACCTCGAGCATGGAAAATCTGTCAGCAAGATCTCAGATGATCTCTGAGTTATCGAAGGGATCCTCCCCTCGTTCATTGTCGTTGCCATTTGGTCCGTCTAAGCAAGCCTTGTAGGACGTCTTCACAATGGCTTTCCTTTTTCTTTCCTCTCCTATCCCTTTCCTGACAGGGAGCTCCGAAACTCAATCCCTACTGGAGGGACCTGAGGGCATGGAAGGCACCAGGCCTACACTAGCGGTGTCAACCTTGGCAGTTGGGGCAATCTCGGTGCTGACGATGACCTCGGATGCAATGACAGTAGAGGTGGGGACTTCGGAGCTAGCAACACTAACCTTCACCCTCTTTGAGCCATCTTCTTGTGCCTTCCCTTTTCTCTTCCTGGTGAAGAGCCTTTTGGTAAGCATCTTGGTAGCTTGTGCATCCATTTATGTAGCAAAAAAAGAAGAGCGGTCAGTAGCAATACACGTGCATGAAATCGTGTGGATTCAAAAATCAAAAGATATACCAGTAGGATCGTAGGGACTCAGACCCAGGTTGAACAAGGTCTATTCCTTTAGAAGGTCCGAAAGAGGAGGAGCTTGGTACACCTTGAGTTTATCGAAGGAATCAAGGTCAGCTCCGTCTAAGCTAGGAGCTTGGCGAACTGACTCTCTAATATAACCCCATGAAGGAAGACCTAATGGCAAGGTCGGACAATGTACAAAACAGAACTTTTCCTTCCAGTTGTGAATAGAAGAAGGGGCACCTTTCAATAACCCTTCTTGTCGATCTGGGGGGAAAGTACCACCAATCCTTCGTGGAAGGATGGTGCTTGAAGGTATAGATATTCCTAAAAAGTAAAATGGTTGGCTGGACTTCGATCAATCGACAGAGAGAGAGGAAACCTATGACGAACCAAAAGAAGTTCGGTACGATAGATGCAAAGGGGATGTTTAAAAATCGAAAGAGGACGATTACAAATGGGGCAGCGGGAGTCTAAGCTCGGTGCGCAAAGCTTCTAAGTACAAACAAAATCGACTGATCGGAGGAGAACTGATCCAGTCATCGGAGCTGGGGAATTCAAGGTCATATTCTAGAGGGATTTTATATTGAATTCAGATCAGAGAAAGATCATCCACGGTAAGGACGGACGGGATGGTGTCTTGAGCAAAAGATGAGTGGGATATGTTCCTAGGTTCTACCTCGGTTAGGAATGCAGAATCAAAGAAGGTTGGTCCAGACGAGCCCCATGAATCGATGGAGTAGGATGTTTTGAAAGATATTCGGATCGAGATGAACCCCAAGAAACCCCCCCCCCAAAAAAAAAAAAATCAGAAAAACAAGGAGCCAAAGTGATAAGCACGAATAGCCTAAGAGAAGAATTAGGAAACTGACCTAAACTATCCAGAGAGGATGAAAGGATGATGGACACGATGGGGATCAATTGAAAGGATGTCTGGAGCTCAGGAAGGCGAGAGAAGGATGAGATCCATGGAAAGAAGACGAATGGGAAAGAAGAAGACTCGGGCAGGGATGACTTTCGAACAATAGGAGAAGGCCTTAAATAGCCAAAGGTAACCCAAACCAATTATGATTGCGGATCAACTTCGGTCGATCAGCATGCATCGTGTGTCCCACTCATCATGATAGAAGAGTGACGATGGGTAGAGTCTTTATGGCACCATACCTGCAGCAGAGTTTTAATGAAAGATTCGAAGGGCCATCTTTTTGGACTCATTTCAGACTTTAAAAGTTTTGGTGCCAGTATGATAAACATCAAAATATTTCGTCCTGACAAGTATGGAGACTCGGGATTAGACTTCGATCATCGTCTTTTTTCCTTCCTTCCTTCAAATTTTGAACTCGGGAGTAGGGGGACTATTATTGGGGATAAACCCCACTTCCGCCAAAGTCCAGTCTGATGCTTAGCCTAATATAACTGGTAATCACAAAAGAGCTTCGTTCGAGAATTCTTCCTCCAACAGTCGAACTCCTCCCGGATTCCTCCAGCAATCGAACTCCTTCCATACTCCTCCAGTGATCGAACTTCTTCTGGACTCCTCCAGCAGCCAAACTTCTTTCAAACTCCTCTACCGACTGAACTTCTTCTGGACTCCTCTAGCTATCAAACTCCCCACAGTCATCCAAGAAGATCTCTACACGAGTCTAATCTCGTACACGGCATGAACCGACCCACATCCGGACTACCTTAGAGGAGTCTAAACTCCTCTAGAATTGATACAGCTCAAAGGTCATCACCAACTGACGTCCATCCCTCCAAACTTTGATTATCAAATCTTAAATGGACTGGCACCTCACAACAACAAACACTATCTTTCGTAACAAACTCCATGTGGCCCCGAGCGGCCCACTATCCGATAGTTATGGCTATCACTATCAGTTTGTTACAGGCTCCGTCTATAAAAGGGACCCTCTAGATATGTTTTCTCTAGGCTCTTTTCTTCCTTCTGAAAATTCTGCAACTTTCTTGACTGAGCACTCCATTTCTGTTGGTCGAAAAAGCTAACTTGATCGTCGGAGGATCTTGCCGGAGCCATCACCCTGAGCTCTGGATGAAACTTGTTTTGTAGGTCACTAGCGGCAACCTCATCTTCTCCGACTCCAGTACTTCTCCGATGGCAATCAGATTTCGCACCAACAAGAGCTTATAAATAAACTTTGGGTCTAATGCCCTAAAATATATCTGAATACATCACATCCACTTCCTCTAATACTCTATCTCTCACAACATGCTGCTTCCATAATCGAGATGCTACTTCCACTACTTTTTTTTTCCCTAAGTTTTTTTCATTTTCTTCTTTAGTTTCTGAGCAACTGAAGGTGTCACTTGGATCAAACCTTTTAACGGTCATGCTTTTTAGAGAATGATCGGATTGAGCCATATTATTGTACCCTAGGTACGAGATTGTTGCAGATCCATATGTTCTTAGGGTAATGTTCTCACAACAAGTCGACTCTCACAATTTTGTGATATAAAGTTTTTAATTTATTTTATTATTTCAAAGCAAAATAATAATTTATTGGCTATTTTCCACCAATAATCTAAGAATGTGATTTTGATAAAACTAGAAATTGCTATTAGTTGCTTATTAAATTTAATTTTATAGCTTAGAATTAAATTTGCTTTGGTTGCATAAAATTAGAAAACCTTAACTCCATCATTTAGAGGTTGTTTTCTTTATAAAAATCAACCTTTTAAAAAATTCATATTGATCTAAAAATAGTGAAAAACAGATTTTCTATATCTATAAATCTGCCAAAAATTTTCTGCAGCTTTAAAATCTATATATAATTTTTCAACATCTTTAAAGTCTGCATAGAAAATTTCTACAATTATTAAAATCTATACAAAAAATTACTGCAGCCATAAAATCTATGCCAAAATTTTATATAACTTTAAATATGATGCAGAAATTATTATTATTTTGAAAACCATGCAGAAATCAAAGTTGTTTTATTTGTCATTTTTCTTAATGTAATCATATAATTTTATTACTATTATTATTTTTTATTGCATTTATTTCAAAACCTAGCATTATATTATTGAAAATAATCCATTATCATTCAAACATATTAGGCTAAACCCCTTGAAACTTATGTAGAAGAAATTGAACGATGAAAGCTTCATAAATGGTTTCTTTTTCTTTTGATAATCATAGTACAATTAAACATAGAAATTTAGTGGATCCTTCTTCTAGCAAAGCTGAGTAAAATATTGGCTCACCATTTTAGATTTGATATTTGCCATATCGGCCCCTAATTCTAGACCATCTTCTGAATCTACTTCTCAAGCTTCATTTGCTCCTAGTGCTCAAGATTCTGAATCTTCTAGCTCACATAGAAAACCTCTTGAAAAAATGGATTTCCTTTGCTACTATACGATCCTTGGTGCCCTTTCTATTTCTTTATATGATGTGTACCTTCCTATCAAATTAGTTAAAGTGAAATATAGAATAGATGATGCCAATCTTGATTGATTCATTATATCCAAATTTCATAAATATGCCATGATGGAATCCAATCCATTAGTGTCCAAATCTATAAATTTCAAGATCTTCTTAAAAAAGCTAAATTGATTGGTTGAAAAGTTCTTTAAAAGATATAAAATTGAAGCCTTAGTTGATTCTATCTTTGCTTCTTGGGAGAGATTTTCTTGTGAGTTGAGTTACAAGCAAGATGGCTTAATCCTATTGGAGATTATAAACTCTGATAGAATCGAAAAAGAGCATCAACTTAAGCATAAGCCCATATCTATTTTTGGACTTTAGATCAATTTGATTGAATCCAATAAACTCATTTCAAACCCTAAAGAAAATCCTTCAAAAGAAAAAAAAAAAAATCTTAAGGTCCGTTAAACTAAGTCTCTTCCTCCAAACCTCTAAAAGCTAAAATTATCTCGCTAGAACCTTCTGCTTCGTGTACAGATGGGCCAAGCTTATGGTGAAGAATTGCTATCATATAAGAAGACTGACCATGGAAGAAAGGAATACCTAAATCATAAGAGAATATGATTGAAGATCATGCCGGACCTTTGTTCACTTCAGAAAATCATGAAAATATCTAGTATTACTTATCCATTCTTCTTGTGATAGGTGGCTTGATTCTAGAGCTAATGTGCATATTTCTTTTGATCGCCCATGATTCTCCACCTTTCAAGGATCAAGTAAAGGATGTAGTGCTTGGAAATGACTCTATAACACTAGTGTTGGGAAAAGGTCGATTGGATCTAAAGATGACATAAAGAAAGTCCTAATCCTTCATAAAATGTCGTACGCCCCCAACATTAGAAGAAACCTAATTTGTGGAACTCTTCTTGTATCTAGAGCCTATAAATTTCTATTACAATCTAATAAACTTGTAATTACTCATATAATGAGTTCATTGGAAAAGATTTTGTATTTGAGGATATATTCTAATTAAGTTATTTCCTAAAGAATCTAACAAAATTCATTCACTTATTTTAAATCTTAAATTTTCTAATATTTAGCATGGTAGGCTTGGTCATGAAAACTTTCATCAAATCCATCACATGACTAACTAAAACCTGATTTCTAAAATTCATTTCGATAAAAGGATCAAATGTGAAATTTGTCTTAAAGGTAAAAATAGTCAAAAACCTTTCAAATCAGTTCATAGAAACTCTAATATTCTTGATCATGTTCTTGTGATGTGTGCAACTCTACCAAATTACCAACTTGGGGAGGAAATTGTTGCTTTGTAATATTCATGGATTATTTAGCTGGATATTGTACACATATCTAATCAGATCTAATAGTAAATTCTTAAATAGATTTAAAATTTGTATGGTTAAATTTAAATCCAGACTAAAAACAATCCTTGAAAGACTTAGCTCTGATCGAGATGGAGAATACACTCAAATGAAATATCTCTATTTTGTCAAGAACGTGGGATCATTTATGAGGTAACTTCTTACTCTGCACAGCCCAATGGTGTACCATAATTGAAAAACTTGATGCTCGATACATTAGCTTAATATTAATCAATTCATGTGCACCCGAAAGCTTGTGGCAAAAGCTCTTTTAGTAGCATGTTACATTCAAAATAGAGTACCTTTTAAGGATGGCAATAAGATGCCTTTTGAACTCTGAAAGGGTAGAACTCCTAGATTAGATTACTTTAACATGTGGAGGTGCCTAGCTAACCTAGGTATATCATGAACTTAAGTAAAGAAAATTGGCCCTAAAACCTATGCAATCTTTGTAGTGTATTCCTTAGATAGTAGTATCAATAAATTTCTAGTAATAAATTCTAAAATAAGTGACATCTCTAATAATACTCTTATTGAGGCTAGAGATGCTAATTATTTTGAAAATATTTTTCTTTTAGAGATCAAGTCCCACAACCAATTTAATTTGATTTATCTTCTAACTCTAGCCCTTTCGAGTTAGAAGTTCCTTATGATTTCGAGAAAGAGGCAGAGATTTTATTTTAAAGAGTTCATATTTATGTACTAGCATGTTAATTTTTAACTTCTTAACCTGATTTGTACCTTCATGCATCACCTCTAATTTATCCCAAATTTTTTTAACAGAAATACAAGTTGAAATACGATTGAATTTATTTACATCAACCGCACCATACAAAACATTCATGGCTTTAGCATTGAGCTGAGCCATTTTCTGATCTACCTCATTTCTTTTTGGGTTTGGTTGATTCCACACCATCAATTAATTTAGTGGATGTGTGTGGTTCATTGATAATGATACTCTACATATCATAGTTGAGTTCTTGGATAAAAATCTTCCTCCAAGCTTTTTAATATATGTAGTTGGACCAATTAAAAAATGGAGATCGGTTTGTGGACTACCCCTCGACTAGTGAAGCATAAACTTTAGTTGTCATAGATATTTTGCTCTTGATGATGAAATCAAGAATGGGCTAGAGCACCGAACTCTGATACCACTTGTTGCCTAGCTATGCAACCCAAGAAGGAGATGGTGAATTGGGTTATTAAAAATTTTAAGTGATGAGTGAATTATAAAAATTATGCTTTAAATGTGTTATGTGATGTGGAAAGATAAGAGCAAATGATGTGCTGGTTACTAACACAATTAAAAAGAAATAGATGCAAGAAAGTAATAAAAGAGATCAACACACCACAAACAAAAAGGTTTATAGTGGTTCGGTGCCAACCTTGCACCTACATGCACTCCCTAAGCTTCTACTTGAAAATTTCAATCCACTAATCATTTTCAATGATTACAATGTCGAATACCATTGATCCTAGCTTTCTAAACTAAACACTTATTTCTTGAATACAAGCCAATCCTACACACTCCAATTCAAGGTTCAGATCAATCTTTCTAAGTTTTGGAACCCCCCAAAACTTAATCCCAAAACAATAAGCAATTACAAGATGAAATACAATGTTAAGCAAGGTTAGCTTCTTAATGAGCATAATAGAATATTAAATATACTTTACTCAAACTAGAAAAAGCCTTTGAGAAACCTCTCAAAAAAAAGTAAAGAGATGATGAGCTTTTGAGAGGTGATTGAGCTTGAATTGAATGCTTCTTTGCTTGGAGCATATTTTTCTTTAGGATTGATTTTCTTCTTATATTTTTCTTCCTTTTGAATGCCTTTAAACCTTTAATCAATGCTGGAAGATAAATAGTAGCCATTTGTAATCATTAGAGAGCATTATTGGGCATTAAATATTTCAAAAATGGATTGAAAAACTAGCTATTACGAATGTTTCCGTCGTAGGGGTCGATCCATGGGTCATCCCTAGCACAAGGATCGATCCATAGATCATCCCTTATAGCAAAACAGAGACATCCTGATTCTGTTTTTGGGTGGTAGGATAGCAAGGATCAATCCATGGGCTATCCCCTAGCAAAGAGGTCGACCTCAGGGTCATTTTTTTTTGTGTGCCACTCAATAATAGGCATATCGAGCTGCCCTTTTCAAAAGAGGATGACCTAAGGGTTATCTCTTTTTGTCCAAGCCAATTTTTCTTTACTTTTTGACTTTTGAAATTTTTCAAATTACCTCCAAAGGTTCCAAATTCTTCTCTAATGCTCTTGAGGCTTTCAATAAAATGTTGTCTTGATCTTCAACTTGATGAAATTATAACTTTGGCCTTCTCCAAGCATTTTATCAATCCAAAAATTTTTGTATATCCTAAAATATATGTTTGAACATCTTTCCAAGATAAAAAAAATCATTAGTACTTTCTCCAAATATTTTATAGTCATCAAAATTAATTCTTAGGGCAACATCATTTCCTTTCCAAATATGATGACTCTTTATAGTCTATTCACTTAATGTACCAAATCTATAATAAGGTTAGATATATTGCCATCGATTGCTATCATCACATAAAATATGCATATCATCCTTTAAAGAAACTTGTAGCAATAGCTATTATTGGTGCAAAATCTGGTTGATGCTGAATCGAGCTAGAGTTGAGGAAGAAAAGATCGTCGTCGGTGACCTACAAAATAAAGTCTCATCTGAAGTCGGTGGTGGTGGCTCTGACAAGATCCTCCGATGATCAAGTCAGCTCTTCTGATCAATAGAAATGAAGTGCTCAAAAAAAAATTCTATAGAGTTTTGGGAAGAAGAAGAGAGCTTAGAAAAAATATATCTGAAAGATCCCTTTTATACATAGAGCTCGGAGCAGACTGATAGTGACAACCATAGCCATCCGATAGTTGGCCGCTCGAGGCTGCATGGAGTTTGTTATGGAGAGGAGCACCACCTATAGCAGACTGATAGTAACAGCCATAGCCATCCGATAGCGGGATGCTCGGGGCCGCATGAAATTTATTACGAAGAGGGATGCCACCTATAGCAGACTGATAGTGACAGCCATAGCCATCCAGTACTGACCCACTCAAAGTCACGTGGAGTTTGTTATGGAGAGAGATGTTCGTTGTCATGATGGGCTCATTCATCGAGATTTAATAGTCGAAGTTCGGAGGAAGCAAGCATCGGTTGGTGAAGAGCTTTGACATGCATCAATTTTAGAGAAGTTCAAACTTCTAAAAGAAATACGACTAAAGAGGATCATTCGGAAGGAATGCTAGTTAAAATTTGAAAGTAATCCATAGGAGAAATTCGGATAGAATTCAACTAATGGAGAAGTCCAGAAGAAGTTCGAAAGAAGTTCGACTGATGAAGAAGTTCGAAAGAAGTCCGACAGATGGAGAAGTTTGACTGAAGAAAAAGTCTGGGAGAAGTTTAACTGAACAAGAATTTTGGAAGGAGTTCGACCGTAGAAGGAGTTCGAGAGGATTTTGGCCATTGAAGGAGTTCGACCGCTAGAGGGATCCAAGTGGGGTTCGATCGTTGGAGGAGTTTGACTGCTGAAGGAGTCCGAAAGGGGTTCGGCCATTGGAGGAGTTCAGTTGTTGAAGGAGTCTGGGAGGGGTTCGACCGCTGGAGGAGTTTGACTGTTGAAGGAAGAATTCTCGATCGAAGCTCTTCCGTAATTACTAGTTATATTAGGCTAAGCATTAGACTGAACTTCGACAGAAGTGGATTTATCTCCAACACTAGTCCTCCCACTCTTGAGTTTGAAATTCGAAGAAAGAGAGTACAAAAAAGATGACTGTCGAAGTTTTTTTTCGAGCTCTACACCCATTGAGGTTGAAGCTTGGGGAAGCTCTTATCTTCTGTTGAGGTTAAAGCTCGAGAGAGATTGTACCTCCAGTCGAGGTTGAAGGAGATCCTATTTTTTATTGAAGTTGAAGCTCGGAGAAGATCTTATCTCCAGTCAAAGTTGAAGTAGATCCTATCTTCTGTTGAAGTTGAAGCTCGGGAGAGATCTTATCTCCGATCGAGGTTGAAGGAGATCTTATCTCCTGTTGAGGTTGAGGCTCGAGAGAGATCTTATCTCCAGCTGAGGTTGAAGGAGATCCTATCTCCTATTGAGATTGAGACTTGAAAAAGATCTTATCTCCAGCCAAGGTTGAAGAAGATCTTATCTTCTTTTGAAGTTAAAGCTCGAAAAAGATCTTATCTCCAGCCGAGGTTGAAGGAGATCCTATCTCCTATTGAAGTTGAAGCTTAGGGGAGATCTTATCTCCAATCGAGGTTGAAGTAGATCCTATCTTCTGTTGAAGTAGAAGCTCGAAGAAGATCTTATCTCCGATCGAGGTTGAAGTAGATCCTATCTTCTATTGAAGTTGAAGCTCGGAGGAGATCTTATCTCCAGCTAAGGTTGAAGAAGATCTTATCTCTTGTTGAGGTTATTGCTCGGAGGAGATCTTATCTCCAGTTGAGGTTGAAGAAGATCCTATCTCCTGTTGAGGTTGAGACTTGGAGGAGATCTTATCTCCAATCGAGGTTGAAGAAGATCTTATCTCCTATTGAAGTTGAAGAAGATCTTATCTTCTTTTGAAGTTGAAGCTCGGGGAGAGATCTTATCTCCAGTCAAGGTTGAAGAAGAATCCTATCTCTTGTTGAAGTTGAAGCTCGAGAGAGATCTTATCTCCAGCTGAGGTTGAAATAGATCCTATCTTCTGTTGAAGTTGAAGCTTGGGGGAGATCTTATCTTCGACCAAAGTTGAAGGAGATCTCATCTCCTACTGAGGTTGAAGGAGATCTTATCTCCTATTGAGGTTGAAGGAGATCTTATCTTCTTTTTGAAGTTGAAGCTAGGGAGAGATCTTATCTACAATCGAGGTTGAAGGAGATCCTATCTTCTGTTGAAGTTGAAGCTTGAGGAAGATCTTATTTTCAGTTGAGGTTGAAGTAGATCCTATGTTCTATTGAAGTTGAAGCTCGGAGGAGATCTTATCTCCGACCGAGGTTGAAAGAGATCTCATCTTCTATTGAGGTTGAGGCTCGAGAGAGATCTTATCTCTAGCCAAGGTTGAAGGAGATCTTATCTCCTATTGAGGTTGAGGCTCGAAAAAAATCTTATCTCCAATCAAGGTTAAAGAAAATCCTATCTCCTGTTGAGATTGAGGCTTAGGAGAGATCTTATCTTCAGTCGAGGTTGAAGGAGATCTTATCTTCTTTTGAAGTTGAAGCTTGGGGGAGATCTTATCTCCAACTGAGGTTGAAGAAGATCCTATCTTCTGTTGAAGTTGAAGCTTAGGGAGGATCTTATCTCCAGCCAAGGATGAAGTAGATCCTATCTTCTATTGAAGTTGAAGCTCAAGGAAGATCTTATCTCCAATCGAGGTTCAAGAAGATTTTATCTCCTATTGAGGTTGAGGCTCAGGAGAGATCTTATCTCTAGCTGAGGTTGAAGGAGATCTTATCTCCTATTGAGGTTGAGTCTTAGGAAAGATCTTATCTCCAACAGAGATTGAAGGAGATCTTATCTCCTGTTGAGATTGAGGCTCAGAGAAAATCTTATCTCTAGCCGAGATTGAAGGAGATCCTATCTCCTATTGAGGTTGAGGCTTGGGAGAGATCTTATCTCCAGCCGAGGTTGAAGGAGATCCTATCCCCTGTTGAGGTTGGACAGGAAGCGTACGAAGGCAGGGTAGTCCGAAGGTTCTCCAAGGTTGACCTCAGCTTTTGGAAGGAGGAGGAAGATGATATGGAGGAGGGACCATCTAATACGGTAGTCAACCTTTTCTTTTCACATTTGATGTAGTCAAGTTGTCGAGAGAAGCACGTATAGGGATTCTCCACCAAGCTTCTTTCTTCTCAATGTCTTTGGTCTATGAGGTTTTGACTTTTTCTCATGTTAGGATGAGGCTTTCCTTCTATTCTTAACATGGCTTACGGGGGTGCATTAGGATCGTCGGTAGGGCCTCTTCCTCCATCTTATCTTATATCGACGAGGTCTTCGATTTTTCTCACGTTAGGACAAGGTTCTCCTCCTATTCTTAATGGACTGTATGGGCACATTAGGACCATTGTGAGAGCCTCTCCCCTTACCTCATCTAAAAATGAACGAGACCTTCGAGTTTGCTTACGTTAGGATGAGGTTCTCCTTCTATCTTAAATAACCAGAGGTCTTCGACTTGCTCATATTAGGATGAGGTTCTCCTCTTGTTCCTAGCATGGCCACTTTTGATTGCTCCTTTTCTATCATCACATAGTTTTTGCACCAAGAAACAATAATATTAAAATGGAGGAGTTTTATTGAAGAAAAATTATGTTGGAAATATGCGCTCTTTCCACATGGATCGACGTGGCTATCGGTGATTAGTCAAGTAACAAAAAAGTACTTCTCAGAGATCTCTGTGGAAGCATGATCAAATAAATCAAAAAATAGAGAAGAAGAAAAGAAGAGATTTTTGGAAGAAAAGAATTTTTATTCAGTATATTTCAGCATCCTTACAACCTTGACCCATTTTCAGTATATATACTTTACAAAGGGTCAAGCCTAAGCTCATAGAAAAACTCTCTAAATTCAAACAACCCACATACACAAAATAATAACCCACGAAAACTGAGCTAGCCCAGTTTCAGATCGAGCCGGCTAATCTGCGACTGAGCCAACCCAGTTTCAGACTGAGCCGATCTAGTTGTGTACAGTGCCAACAGCCCAAAAATGCTGCTCTCTATCTAGATTTTTCTCTGAGACCTAGCTGACCCAGTCTTGGACTGAGCTGACCTAGTTTCCTACTGAGCCGGCTCAGTCTCAGAGTGAGCCGACCTAATTTTTGAACTTTCTCATGACCTATCTTCTCATGTTTTCAAGACTTGGGAGTGCCACTTCTAAGCTCACATTCTCCATCTTGGTACTTTCAAGCCCTTGTGAACTCATCCCTTCTCAATAGATCCATCCGTGCCACACATCTCTGAAAGCTGTCTCTGGGGAGTACCTTCATGAGTGTATCAGACTAATTCTTCTTGGTATGGACTTTCATCAATTCCACTTCACCTTCCTCCATCAGCTCTCTGATTATGTGGTACCTCACGTCTATATGCTTTGTTCGCACATGATAGACTAGGTTCTGTGCCAACAATAGAGCACTCTAACTATCACTGAATAGTATAACCTTGCTCTGCTCCACCCCCAACTCATTAATCAACCTCTTAAGCCAAAGAACTTTCTTTGTAGCCTCCGTTATCCCAATGTACTCGACCTCTGTGGTAGACAAGACTGTAATTGGATGAAAGGTTGATCTCCAAGACACCAATCCACCATATACGCAGAAGAGATATCCAGTAGTAGACCTTCTTGTATCAAGATCACCAGCATAATTTGTATCAACAAATCCTTTTAGAGGATCTGAACCTTCACATATCTTCACAGATTATTCTCCAAATCCTCCCAGCTGCCCACCAAACATCAAACCATAATCCCTTGTTCCATACAGATATCTCAATATCCATTTCAATGCTTTCCAATATTCCTTCCTAGGGTTAGCCATGTACCTACTAACCGTGCTCACAGCATGTGCTATATTTGGTCTATACCTACTAACCGTGCTCACAGCATGTGCTATATTTGGTCTATGGCACATCATAGTGTACATCACACTGCCTACAGCATTTGCATAAGAAACTCGTTCTATGTACTCTCTCTCCTCTTCTGACTGAAGGCACTGTAACTTGGAGAGAGACATATGACTCGACAATGACGTCTCTGCAGGTTTGGCCTTCTCCATCCTAAATCTCTCTAGAACATTTTGGACATACTTTTCTTATGACAAATGGAGCACTCCTTTGCACCTATCTCTACAAATCTCCATTCCAAGGATTTTCTCAACTGGATCCAAATCTTTCATCTCAAATTCAGATGATAATGCCCTTTTCAACCTTTTCACTGCATCCATGCTTCTACTGGCTATGAGCATATCATCTACATACAATAACAGGTACAGGGCATCCTCCTTATCTACATCCTTGACATAGACATAATAATCATGTTCACATCTGCTAAAACCCAGGCTTAAGACAAAGTTATCAAACCTTCGATACCACTAAAGAGAGGATTGTTTCAAGCCATACAAAGACTTTCTGAGTAAACACACATTTTCTTCCTATCCCATCTCCATGAAACCATCTGGCTGCTTCATATAGATTCTGTCCTCCAAAGTTTCATGAAGGAAGGCCATTTTCACATCCATCTATTCCAATTTTATGTTATGCTGTGCCACTAGTGACAACAAAACTTGAATAGATGTATGATGCACCACAGGAGAGAAAATTTCTGTATAGTCAATTTCTTTCCTTTGTGAGTATCCCTTTGCTACCAGCCTTACTTTGAATCTGACTCCATCTTGTTCTGAAGGTGCTTCTTTCTTTGTGAATACCCACTTTGAGCCAATAGGTCGAGCATCTCTGAAAGATTCATCTACTACCATGTCTGATTCTTCTCAAGTGATTCCATCTTCTCCATCATGGCCTGCATCCATGAATCATGATCCTCACTCTCCATAGCCTATGCATAATTTTCTGGATCATCGTTAGCAGTGATGAGTGCATAGGAGATAACGTCATCAATGCCATATCTGACCGATCTCCTAATAGTACGCTGGGGCTTGTGCAAAGCCACTCCTACTGGCACATCTTTGCCTGATGTCTATGGCTACTCCTGCACATCTATCTGAACTATCGACCCTTCATGCTGATTTTCAATCTGAGAATATTTTTCTACCCAGCTCCACCTCAATAGGAACACTCCTATAAGTGGATGTAACTTGCATGCCATCATTCTTTGACTGGCCACCGCTGTTCATCTTTGTTTTTTTAGTTCATCCATCCCAAACCTCCTCAAGATGCTCTTCTCATCAAAGATAACGTCCCTGCTGATCATTGACTTCTGTGCCTAAGAGTCCCACAGCAGGTATCCCTTGACTCCTTGTGGATACCCTATGAATATCATCTTTTAAGATTTCGGATCTAATTTGCTCCTCTCAATTGCCTCCACATGTGCATAGGCTGTGCAACTAAAGACTTTCATGTGGCCAAGCTCCACCTTCTTTCTACTCTAGACCTCTTCTGAAATATCTTCATTTAGCTTGTAATGAGGAGACCTATTCACAAGAAAATAAGAAAAAATTAGAGCATCACCCCAAAAGGACTTTGGAAGTTATGTCTGCAGCCTCAAACTCCGTGCCTTCTTGGTCAGTGTTTAGTTCATCCTTTCTATGATACCATTCTATTGGAGAGTCATCCTTACCATGTAATGGCGTTTGATGCCATTTTTCTCATAGTACCTCCTAATCTCTAAGCTAGTATACTCCCCTCCATTATCCGACCTCAGACATTTTATATGTCTTCCTAACTACTTCTCTACTTCAGCTCTCCAGCCTCTGAACTAGGCAAACACCTTTGATTTTTCTCTAATCAGATAAATCCATACCTTCCTTGAGAATCATTAATGAAAGTAACAAAATATTTTGCCCCACCTCTAGCTGATACAGGAGCTGGTCTCCATACACCCGAGTGCACTAAATCCATCACTCCCTCACTGTGCTTGATACTTCTGGCAAACTTCATCCTATGCTATTTGCCAAAGATACATGGCTCACAAAGATCTGTGCCCTCTTTCTTTAGGGCTAGGATCATACCTCTTCTACTTAGTTCTGTGAGTCCACGATCACTCATATGATCCATTTGATAGTGCCACAACCTATATAAAATCTGCTCTTCCTGTGCCGCTGCTAGCACCTCTACACTATCATTTACCATTGAGCCTTCTATGCTATAAAGATTGTTACTCAGTCTTCTATCTCTCATCACCACCAAAGCTTTCTTAAAAATTTTCAGACATCCACTCCTAGCCTAGCTACTAAAAGCATAATCCTGCTCCTCCAAGTAGCCCAAAGAAATCAAATTTTTTTTCAACTTTGGTATATGTCTGACATTTAATAATGTATGAATGATTCCATCGTACATCCTCACCCTGATAAAGCCAATTCTAGCTACTTTGCATGGGTGATCATCTCCAAGGCTGACACTTCTATCATCGGCCTTCTGGTAGGTAGCAAATCACTCCCAATGAGAAGTATAGTGGTGCGAGCATGCTAAATCTAATATCCACATAGTATCGCACTCTATAGATCCATTTGATATAACTAGCAGGTCTTCTCCACTACTTACAGAAGCTATATCATCTTCCTTACTAGCCATCTCTTTTTCTGATCTCAAAAGGGGATGATCTCTTCTCAGGTGTCCAAGCTGATGATATTTATAACATTTCAATGTCATCTTCCTCTGATCACAAGATTTTGACCCGCCCTTAAATTTTGCTCTTATTTTCTCATTTGATCTTTCCTATCTTTCATTCACAGCCAAGATCTCAGACTTAGGATCTTCCTTGCAGATCTTCTCCCTTTGCTCATTTAATCTGAGTACACCAACAACCTCTTCATAGTTTAGGATCTTCTTTCCATAAACTAGAGTTGTTATGAGACCATCATACGAACATGGGAGAGAACATAATAGTAGCAATGCCCGATCCTCCTCGTCAATCTTCACATCTAAACTTATCACCTCAGAACACACCAAATTGAACCTTTGGATATGTGCAACAAGATCTCCACCTTCGGGCATCCTCAGACTATACGGCTATTTCTTCAACCATAGCTTGTTCATCATGTTCTTCTCCATGTATGTGTTCTCCAATCTCTCCCAGAGCCCCTTTGTCGTGGTCTCTGTGCAAATCTCAGACAAAATCTGATCGGCTAAGCACATCCGAATTATGCTAAAAGTAATTTTCTCCAACTCTTTTCAATCCTTAGCACTAATTTTTTTCGATCTTTCTTTTATCAAGACCTTGTAGATCCTCTACTAAACCTACAAGTCCTTTACTCTTTGCTGCCATAGAGTAAAGTTTTCCTTACCGTCGAACTTTTCAAAATCCATCTTGAATCTACTTGATTTCATGACTTCAAACAAGTCAAGAACAGATCTCTAACACCCTTCATGATCACACACTAGTAAAACTATCCTTCATAGAAGATCTAACTAGCCCTAGATCCTCTTTCCAAACTTCTGTATCACCGTTCCTCCATGTAAACAATCTCTACCCCAAGCTAGAGACAACCACAAAGCAAATTAGAAGTTTTAGGATAAAACCTGATGCAATAGATCCTGAATGTAGTAAATCCTAGGTGCCTTCCTTCCTTCTGTGCAACATCGCTTTGATACCAAATATTGGAAATATGCGCTCTTCCTACATGGATCGGCATGGCCACTGATGATTAGTCAAGCAATAAGAAAGTACTTCTCAGATATCTCTATGGAAGCACGATCAAATAAATCAAGAAATAGAAAAGAAGAGAAGAAGAGATTTTCGAAAGAAAAAAGATTTTATTCAGTATATTTCAACACCCTTACAATCTTGACCTATTTCTAGTATATATACTTTATAAAGGGTCAAGTCCAAGCTCATAGAAAAACTTTCTAAATCCAAACAATCTACGTACACAAAATAATCACTCACAAAAATTGAGTCGGCCCAATTTTGGATTGAGCTGGTTAACCTGCGACTGGGTTGGCTCAGTCCCAAACTAAGCCAACCCAGTTGTGTATAGTGCCAACAGTCCAAAAATATTGCTCTCTATCTAAATTTTTCTCTGAGATCTAGCCGATCCAGTCCTGGACTGAGCCGATTCAGTTTCCAACTAAGCTGGCTCAATCTCAGAGTGAGGCAATAAGTTTCTAAACTTTACTATTAAGACTGATTCATCTTTCGATTCGCTTTCATCTTCTCATGATCTATCTTCTCATATTTTTAAGACTTGGGAGTGCCACTTCTAAGCTTACAAATTACTGACAGTACATTCTCAATTTTTTTGAATTTCAAGGTTGTGGGAGCATTGTTCCTCCAAGCTCCTTCAGGTGATAAGTTTTGGATCAGATGACCTCCTCTATTTCATTCGAATCTTTTCAATTTGGGGTAAGCTTCTCTTGGCTTCGAGGCTACAAGATGGTAGCTCGTCAAAGCACTAAGTCTCCTAGCGATAGTGTTGATGATGCTGAGAGGCAGCCGATCTCCTTATTATTCCTTCTTCATTGGTAGTTTTGGCTGTGGCAGCATCCTTGGCTGATCTTCTCTTGCTTCAGATCGACATCTGAGGAATCAATCTAGTCGGTCTCTCTTGATGAGCTCCTCGATCTCATCTTGGAGCTGAATGTATTCTTCAGTATCATGATCATGATCATGATGATACAAACAATATTTGCTTTGGTTGCACATTTAGGAGAGATCATAATTCTTCTGATCTTGGTGGCTGATTCTTAATTTTTATTAGAACTTGAGTTTTAGGAGCATTAAGGGGGGCATAGTTATGAAACATTCTGAAGAGAGAACTTCTTCACGTCCTTCTATCGGAGCTTCTTTGACGATGAGCTCGAAGAGGAGTTTGAGCTTGCTTATGCTCTGGGGAAGTCCGTGAGCGCGGCCAAACTTCATTCGATCCTCCATCAGCGATGGGTCTATTAGACTCGTCCATCCACTGCTCTCCTATGGCTTTCTCGTCCTTCAACTTGAAGGCTTCTTCCGCTCAGGTATATCCTTCAGCTCGAGCTAGTAGATCAGCAAAATTTTTATGGTACTTCTTCTTCAGAAAGAACAATAAATCATTCTTCTGAAGGCCATCCTTGAGTGCAGCCATTGCAATAGACTAGTCTAGATTTCGGACCTCTAATGCAGCAACATTAAACTGGGTGACATAAGATCGGATAGATTTTTCTTCCTTCTATTTGATATTCATTAGAAAATCTAAACCTCGACGTAGACATTGGCTACTGATGAAGTGAGCTGCAAACTGATGGCCATTTGATTGAAAAAAAAGATGGTACCTGGCTTAAGTGCTGAGTCCTAGTTTCTTACTGCTCCTTTTAAGGTAGATGGGAAAGCTCGACATAAGATGGCATCTGGTGTGCCATGGAGCAGCATCATGGTCCGAAAGGCCTTCAGATGATCGATCGAATTAGAGATTCCATCATAGCTTTCAAATTGGGAGAGCTTGAAGTTCAGTGGAATGGGCTTTTATATAATTCAAGGAGAGAAAGAAAGATCGATGCAGACATTGTCATGATGAGTCGAGATGATGTGACGAAGTTTCTCAATCCGTCGATCCATTTTCCATAGTTTTTGATCGAGGACGTCATCTCGATCGTAGATCTTGAAAGGCTTCTAGTTGTTGATGAAGAAGATCTCTTCCAAAAAAGAATCATAATCTGAACAAAGATCCTCTGCTCTTTATTTCTCCTTCCCAAGGATGATGGGTATGCTAGCCTAAGTAGTCCTTGGGATCGATTTCTGACATCTTGATGGTAGATTTTCTGATGGAACCACCATCGGAGGCTGCCGCATGATCTATACTATTTCAGTGAGGCCCTGAATCCATTACATCAGTAAGTTAAACTACTCTAGATCTACCATGACCATCGGTAGAGAAAGAGATTGAAGCGCTAGCGATGGAGCAGAAATGGATGGATCTGACTTAGATTTGATGGTACAAACAGTAGATCTTCGGATAGTCATCTTTTTTGGAGGTATTTTTTGAGATTGAGGAAGAAGATGGAGATGAACCTTGAAGAAGAAGATCTATAGGGTCGACTGAGCACTCCTTTAAGAATAAGGATACCTCAAGAATAGAGAATTCTTTCTCTAGCATCAATTTTGTTAGTACAAAATCTGATTAACGTTGGATCGAGCTGGAGTTCAGGAAGAAGAGGTCGCCATCGATGACCTATAAAATAAAGTTCGATCTAAAGTCGATGGTGGTGGCTTCGGTAGGATTCTCCGATGATCAAGTCAGCTCTTCTGACCAATAGAAATGGAGTGCTCAGAAAAGAATTCTGCAGAGTTTTAGGAAGGAGAAGAGAGCTTAGAGAAAATGTATCTGGAGGGTTTCTTTTATAGACAGAGTCTAGAGCAGATTGATAGTGACAACTGTAGCCATCCGATAGTTGGCAGCTCAGAGCCGCATGGGGTTTGTTACAGAGAGAGGTGCTATCTGATGCATGTTAATCTATAGCTATGGCAAGTGCACCAGTCGATCAAGTAATAAAGTGAATGAGTAGAGTATCATCCCTGAAGGATTGAAAAATAAGTACTGAAAAGCTCTTTCCTATACTTTATTTAGAAGACCGATTTATGAGAATAAAGAATTAAAGAACAAAATAAAGAAATAACAAAAATTTTAAGAAAATAGAGAGAGTATAATTATTAGGATTTTAAACTTAAGAGCAATGGGTTACTAAGGCAATCGGTTCACCAACTCAGTCAATACAATATTCAAGTTATTAGATTAATTTTATTTCATGTGACGGTGGAGTCTCCTAATTTATTCACTATTCTTTGGTCCAGGCATAGCAAAACTATCAATATTTATTAATTATCCTTTAATCTAGGTGTAATTTAAATAAATATTAATGCATTAAGTTTTGTGAAATCCTCTAATTAAAATACGCTGCGTCCAAAGTGCACTAAAATTTTTGTATGCATATGAATTCTAATTTGATTCATAATACAAGGTATATAGTTAAAAAGCAATAACATAGATGTACTTGGTTCGTAACATCTATGTTCATCAGATCAATTAAAAGATGGCCAGTAATCTAAAAGCATTAAGATCAGATTTATATACTTCTCATGAATAAAATTTAAAATTAAAAATAAATCACACTGAATATTGCATCAAAAGAGTGGCTATACCTTAGCCTTAGTAAAAAAAAATTTAGTTCATGATAACAAGTTCAAAAACAGTAAATAAAATAAAAAGTATAAAAAAATTAGACTGTTTGATTGCTGAAATTGATTGTCTGTCGCTCTTGGTGTGGAGAACTTGATGAAGAAGAAGAAGCTCCTTGATCACTGTTCTGATTGTCGGAAGAAAAAAAATTAAAACTCCTTTCCTTTCTCTCAAAAATTTCTCCTCTTTCTACCTCTCTCCTCTCTTTCTCTTCTTTTTTTTTCTCTCACTTTTTTTTTTATTTCTCTCACTCTCCCTTCTTTTCTTTTTTTTTATTTCTCTCGCTCCTCTCTTTCTTTTCTTTTTTTATTTCTCTCACTCCTCTCTTTCTTACGGCAACAGTAGGTAGCTCTCTATTTTTATAGGCTAAGAGGAGGATTTTTCATCAAAATCCTTTAAAAATTAGGTTTAGAACTCTTAAAACAACTCAAATTAGGACCCTGGATGATTCTGACCGTTGGATGTCGATCAAACGGTCCAAAAATTGCTTAAAAATCCTTTAAAATATCTTAGATCAAGTCGAAATTCATGGAAGCCATTGGATCAATCGTTGGATTGAATCTGGGCCATTCGATCATGCATAGGATAGCTTCTGATCTTTAGTTTTAAAGTCGGGATGAATCTCAGCCGTTGGATCTAGATCGGAAGCTATGGATGCCGTTCGTCAGCACATGCGTTTCGATCGTTCGATCAAATCTCAGTGAAAGGCGCCCATCGGATCAAATAAAATTTTTAAATTATCCTCTATAGACCATGCGTGAGCCCAGTGTTGCATGGACTGCCGCATTCTTCAGCCAATCGGAGCGTGCTTCTTCATGTGAAATTTCTGAAATATCCTTAAGTCGGTCCACTGTGCGTCGAGAAAAATGCTGACGTCAGCGCTGCATCAGTGGGTTGGTTTGCTGGTGCGATCGAATCGGATGATCTGTTGAGCCAATTTTTTTGAACCGATTTGAACCGGACTAGCTCTCTTTTTTTTTTTGAAATTCAATTTCGGGCTCATTTGAAGTCCGTTTTGTCTGAAATTTATTTCATCTAAATCAAAAAAATAAGATCTTCATATTAATGGCCTTCTTTCCTATATAAGATTAATAAAAATATTAATTTCTAAAGAAATAAATTAATTTATTTTATAATTTAATATTTTTATTAGTATATTTTTATCACTTATCATCACCTATAGCAGACTGATAGTGATAGTCGTAGCCATTCGGTAGTAGGCCGCTTGGGGTCTCATGGGATTTATTATGGAGAGGGGCACTGCCTGTAGTAGACTAATAGTGATAGCCATAGCCGTTCGGTACTGAGCCACTCGAGGTTATGTAGAGTTTGTTATAGAGAGAGATGTCCGTTCTCGTGATGTGCCCGTTCATCGAGATTTAATAGTCGAAGTTTGGAGGAAGCAAGCATCGATTGGTGAAGAGCTTTGACATACATCAAATTCAGAAAAGTTTGGACTCCTGAAAAGAACACGGCTAGAGGAGATCATCCAGAAGGAATGCTAGTTGAAATCTGAAAGTAATCTGCTGGAGGAATTTGGATGGAGTTTGATTAATGGAGAAGTTTAGAAGGAGTCCAACTGAAGGAGAAGTCTAGAAGGAGTCCGACTGATGGAGAAATTCAACTAATGGAGAAGTTCGATTGAAGGAGAAGTCTGAAAGAAGTTTAGTTGAAGAAGAAGTCTGGAAGAAATTCGGCTGCTGGAAGAGTTCAGAAAAAATTTGGCAATTGGAGGAGCTCGACTGTTGGAGGAGTTCGGAAAGAGTTCGATCGCTGGATGAGTTCAGCTGCTGAAGAAGTTTCGAAAGGGTTCGACCGCTGGAGGAGTTCGACTGCTGAAGAAAAAATTTTCGATCGAAGCTCTTCCATGATTACCAATTATATTAGGCTAAGCATTAGACTAAACTTCGGCAGGAGCGGATTTATCCCCAATAGCTACTCATAATATTACAACCAATCTCAACAAGTTATCTATTCCATAAAATTATGATGATTCTAATAGTATCCAAGTTAGCAATGGACAAGATTTGTCTATCTCTGATGTTGGTTCATCTTCCATCACTAGTCATAAAAGTAAATTTTAGTTATCTGGTGCTCATCATTATCCTCAAGCTTTTATAAATCTCTTATTTGTAAATAGTTTCTCTCATGATAATAATTGTTATTTCTTGTTTGATGAATCTAACTTTATTATAAAGGATAAGAAATCAAGAATGATATTGTACCATGGGATGATTGAGAATAGTCTTTATCATTTTAATTTTCTTATAGAAGTACACAATCACTCTCACCAGTAGCCTTGTCAGCCATCATATCTTCATTGATCTCTGGCATCATTGTCTCTATCATCCAACTCATGATATCCAACACTTTATTTTGTCCGCTCTTTCAATTTCAAATAAGCCAACACAAACTCTAGGTTTATCTTCTTAATTATGCAAAAGTAGGAAATTACCATCTTGTTTATCTATTTTGGCTTCTCAATGTCCTCTAGAATAATACATTGTTGTGTTTAGGGATCTTCCCCTACTTTTTCATGCTCAAACTTTTCTTATTATATGTTATTTGTTGATGATTTTTCACATCATTCATGGTTGTTTCTCATGTATTATTAATCTAATTTCTTTGATATTTTTGTCTCTTTTAAAGCATAGGTTGAAATTTTGTTTAAAACTAAAATTAAAATCTTCCTCTCTGTTGGGGGTGGTGAATCAAAAAGCAATACTCTTAAGTATTTTTTGTCTTTACACAGCATAATGCACCAATTTTGTTCCCCAATACTCAGGAATAAAATGGTATTATCAAAAGAAAATACCAACTTATAGTTAAAATCAGGCTTACACTTCTTGCTTATGCATCTGTTCCCCCAAAATTTTGTTTAAAAATATTTGCTACTATAATATATTTAATAAATCGAATGCCTATTGTATTTCATCTCAAAATTTTGCCATATGAGAAACTTTTTCAAAAATCTCCCTACTATACCCATTTATGAGTTTTTAGTTGTTTATGTTTTCTTGACTTCAACCATACAAGTCTGATAAACTAGAATTTTGATCCACTAAATATTGTTTCTTAGGATATACCACTATTCACAAAAGATATAGATGCCTTGATTTAGTAAAAGATTATATATATATATATATATATATATATATATATATATATATATATTTCACCACCTCAATCAGCTTCTCACAATCCCACTTCTACTCTTGACTCTCTTTTTATGTGGCTACCTCAACTTCTCATACCTATTGACATTATTTTGACCAGCAATAATTGAACATTCTTATATCACTCTGTAGGTACAATATGTCTATCTCAAGATTCCTCCATAGCAAAAACATTCAAATTAACCACTACACCATATAACAATACAAATATCCCAATTGAGCCCATCCCACTATGTCAACACAAGACCATCTTTTACGTTCCCTCATCCAAATCTCCTCTACCACCACCGCTGCTACCACCCATCACCAAACTCCCTTCCCATACCAACCAACCATTCTATTTATCATAGCACATCCATACCATGATTGCCCAACCTCAATTTGGTATCTTCAAATATAAAATACTGTACCATACCTATGACCCGATCCCAACTGCCCTTACTATGTTCTATTCTATTGAATGAACATGTTATCCACCAGCCTCAAATTGTTCGGGATGGAGACATGCTATGGATTATGAATTTGCTTCTCTTCAAAATCAACAAACTTAGACTCTTGTCCTTTTTCAACCCAACAAGAATATTATTAGTTGCAAGTTGGTATTTTGAATTAAAAGCAATCTAGATGGATCCTAACAAATATAAAGCTCTTTTGGTTGCTAAAGGCTTGCACCAATAGTTTGGAGTTAATTTATTAAGGCATTCAATCTTGTGGCTAAGTATACCACAATTAGAGCTATTCTCATAATAGCTTTGACTCACAATTGGCCACTCCATTAACTTGGTGTAAAGTGTGATTTTTTGCATGGTGATCTTCAAGAAATGATATATACTAATATCTAAACTTCCTAATTATATTGATCCATCAAAATCTACTCATATTTGTTAGATGCACGAACTCTGAATTTAACCTAGTAATCTAAAACTAGACTTGGGTCCTAACTAATCTTCCTCTATATAGTAGACTATTAAACTGTAAGTGGGTATTTGGTAAGAAGCTTAGATCTAATGGATCTATAGAAAAGTATAAGAATAGATTAGTGGCTAAGTGGTAACTAGAAAAATATTTAGATTATTTTGATTCCTATTCACATATAGCTAGAATTACTACCCTTAAAATCTTTTTTGTCATTGCTTCCATCCATAAGTTGATCATTTATCAAATGGATGCAAATAATGCATTCGAGATTAGATATAGAGATCTGTATGGAATAGTATAAAGGATTAATTATGAAGAGACAAAAGAATGAAGTTTGCAAACTTGTTAAGCCCGTTTACAGTTTAAATAGGAAGTATGGAATAAAATGTTTGATAAAGCCATCCTATCATTTGGTTTCTCTATTAATGATCATGACAAGTATGTCTGTTCCAAATCATTGATGATGATTGTACCATTCTTTTTTTATATATTGATGATAATCTAATCTTTAAAACTTTTGGTAAAATCATATCTAAAATTAAACAATTCCTCTTAAATCATTTTCATATGAAGGATTTGGGTAAAGGTAATTTTATCTTAGAGACTAACTTGTTCAAAATCCCTAAAGGAATAGCTCTCTCCCTTGCTCATCCTTCAAGAAAATGGTTAAAAAGTTTGGATACTCTAATAAAAAATCTCTATCTACTCCAATTGATCCAAGTATTCATCTTAAAAGGAACTTAGGTGAACTAATTGTCAGATCAGATGCTCGTGCTTTTTACTATATATGGCAAATAGGACAAGATATTATATTATCTATGCTATAGAAAAACTAAGTAGATATACTCAAAATTTAGGTCAATCTCATTGGTCAATTATTCAAAGGGTATTTTGATATCTTAATGAAAAACTTGATTCATCTCTTTTGTACGCTAGATTTCTTGAGGTAGTTGAGGGTTATAGTGATGCAAATTGGATTACTAATTTTTTTTATCTAAATGAACCATCAGATATCTTTTTCTTCATAGTGGTACTACCATAGCTTAGGGATTCAAAGAAAATTACTATTCACAAAGCACCATGGAGGTTGAGTTGATTGCTCTAGATACCATCTGTACTAATGCTAAGAGGATTAAAATATTAATCTTAAAGCTATTTTTCGTACTTTAGCTAATTCTAGCCATATCAATCTATTATGATAATAAGGCGGTGATGGAACTAATTGATCAAAAGAATACTAATGAAATGATGAACTTGCATATCCAAATTCATCATAAATTTGTAAGACAACATAAAAAGTATGATGTCATTTTCTTAAAATTTGTTAAGCCTAAGAAAGGCTTGGTAGATCAATTAACCAAAGTTTTATCTTGGAACGGAATCCTATAATCATCAAGGTGGATGAGGCTTAAACCTACTACTTGGTCATGATTGTGGATACATGTTGACCCAAGTATCGAATTGATGATCACAATATGATTGAGTCGATTACTAATGTCTTTATGTCTTTGGAGTAGTTTGAAGTATGTTTTAGGGAAGTCCAAAAAGCGTAAGCATACAGAGATGAATGGAGAAAGCCTAACGATCAATTTTTCTAAGTTTGAAACAAGCTTGAGGATTTTTGGAGGCTTCAAACATATGAAAAGAAGACCCCCCATAGCTAGGAGACGATCTTGAGGTGTCCAATAGCTAAAACATTGAAGATTCAATAATTCAGACTTCAAAAATCATCTCAAGGGGGCCAAGAGCTGACCCCCAAGTCTGCACCTATGAAAGAGGTCAATCGGCATGCTTGGCACATTTCAAGGGGCAATCTTGATTTCGACCCCTATGCCATGGGGTGACCCTGGGATCGACCCTTGATATGCTATAGATGTAAATAGAGAACTAGATTCTTTGTTTTTCCAAAAGGGGTGACCCTTATGTAGACCCCCGACCTATGGGTTGATTCCTATGTCTTAACAATGCATAATGACTAGTTTTTTAGTCCAAAATGTTACTTTTAATGCCCTCCAACCACTCCACAATGGTCTTTAATAGCTAGTATTGGCTCTTTGGCAACCATTCAGCTTAAATAGGCTTCCAAAATATAGAAAATAATAACAAGAATCCAAGAAAAAATATCTTTCAAAGAAAAAGAAAATTCATTGTGAGAAGCATTAATTTCTTCCCCAACCTTTACTTCAAAGAGCTTCCTCTGAGTATTTTCAGCTGAAATGTGCATTTAAATGGCTTCTTCAAGTATTTGTAAAGTGCTTTAGATTATCTTTATTGTGGTCATTAAGAAACTTGCTTGTTTTCATTGATTAACTCTTGTATCTGTTATACTTATGGGAACAAATTTCAATTGAGCTGAAACTTTATGAATAGGTTGATTCATATCTTGAAACAAAGTGTATAAGACTTGCTCATATCCAAAAAATGAGTGGCAAGCTTGGGAAAGCTAGGATGTTTGGTCAGTGTGACCTGACTTTGCAATCTTGTGTATAGGATTAGTGGATTGAAATTTCTAAGGAGGGAGCTTGGAGAACAGATAGGTGCTATATTTGGCACTAAATTGTAATAAATCTTTGATATTTGTGATGCTTTGATTGCTTGCTCAACTCTTTCTCTTGCTTGCTACTCATGGTCGCCACTACACATCACTTACTCTTGGAAAAGAAATTTGCTATTGTACATTATTCTTAAATTTTTTGCAAAGCCTAATTTACTCCTCCTCTTGGGTAACAATACCCAACCTTTGTGATTGGACATCCTATAAAAGAGGTTCAATAGGGCAGCAACAAAGTTGATTGAGTGATCGTATCAGTATAGCACATTCTTGAAGTGTATCTTTCTCCATCCCTTTGATAAGTGCTCATATTAGTGATAAAATAAATTTGAAAATATCAAGTTATTTTCTTAATGATTCCAAAATAAAAAATCTATAAGGTATTAGGCTAGAAATATCCTTAGAGAGCTTACTTACATGAGAATTGTCATATATACTATGATTATAGATTTAGGCTAACCTTAACAAACTTTTATGAAAAATCATGGTACTAAATATAAGGCCTTTATCTAGTGTTAACTATATAAAGATCCAATTGATCTATACTATGTGTGACAAGTAGTAGTCTGAGTCAAAGAACCTAATTCAAGATCTAATCCATTATAGTTCCTTCATATAGACATAATCAATACTAAATTGAGGTTCAAGTCCACTGGATACCTCACTCATTGCATCGTATAAGTTGTTTATATATTCTTCTTTATATTTTTCAAAAATATAAATCTTTTATGGAGGGATTGTTGGAGTTTTAATTTAGAAAGATTTAAATTTAAAAATAGGAAAAATCAATCTTATCCTCTTTATTAGGGATAAACCCTTTTCTGCCGAAGTTCGGAAAGGATTCGGGCCTTTGGTGACCTCGTCTAGTGATAGCAACCATGGCCAACTTCATGCAATAACTCAAGAACCTTCGAGGCCTCATGGGTCTCGTTCGAACGAGCTTGAATAGTGGCAGTGGCTCTCAAAGCAGTTAAGTGATCGATCATAGTGCAGTCTAGCCTGACCGTCCTTGAAGCTGCTTGGACTCTCTTCTTATCGAAATCCATCTGGATTATTCAACACTAGATTGGCACCGAACCGGTAGAACTCCTCCTTCCTGGACAAACTTCTGCAATCTACAAAAAGTGACGGACCTCTGCATTCTCGCACCAAGAGCATTGGATACGTGAGTGAAAGAGTCTCGTCTCCACCTTATTAACCTTCGTACATTCATGAAAGTAGTAGAGCTCCAAAGAAAATGATTGAGTCGCAAAAGTATCATAGTCATGCATAGCCACCAACCAAGCTCTCGTCGGCCAATCTCCATCTGATCACCAGATAAGCTCCTTCCGACTGAACTCCTTCTGATCGAACTCCTCTAATCTTCTGGACTCCATTAGAGATGCTCCAGTCGGGCCCCCTCCAGCAAATCTTCTTCCAAACTACCCACAGTTGGATTCCTTTCGAACTCCTCCAGTGGATCTCCTTCTGAACTACCCACCATCGGATTTCTTCCAAACTCCTCCAACGGATCTTCTTCTGAACTACCCACGATCGGATTCCTTCCGAACTCCTCTAGTGGATCTTCTCCTGGATTTCTTCTGGATGATGTCCTTCTGGATGATCTTCTCAGTTGTACTCTCATCGAATGAACTTCATCAGTCAGCCTCTTTTCAGATGATCTCCTCAAGTCAGGTTCCTCCATTCGATCTCCTTTTAGGTGATCTCCTTCAGGTAAAATTATTATGAACGAGCTTCTTTCAGTCGCTAGGCAACCTTAAAGAAGTCCAAACTATTCTAAAACTGATATAACCTGAAGCTCTTCACTGCCAACACTTGCTTCATCCAAACTTCAACTATTGAATCCCAACAGACTAGCACATCATGACAACGAATGCTATCCTCCATAACAAACTCCATATGGTCTGAACGGCCCACTATCAGACGATTATGGCTATCACCATCAGTTTGTTATAGGCTCCACCTATAAAAGAGATCCTTTAGATACATTTTTTCTAAGCTTTCTGATTTTTCTTCCTACTACTCTTCTTCTTTATTATCAGAGCACTCCATTTCTATTGGCCAGAAGAGCTGACTTGATCATCGGAGGATCCTACTGGAGCTACCATCCCCAACTCCAGTTAGGACTTTATTTTGCAGGTCATTGATGCCGGCCTCATCCCCCTCAACTCTAGCATACTCCGACATTAAGTAGATTCCACAACAACATGATTGGCACTAGAGGAAGGCCACCTAATTTCTTATTCTAAAAGGAGCGCTCAGTCGATTCTGATTGTTCTCTTCTCTAAGATTCAAGATTCATCTTTGTCTAATCCTTCTCAGTCTCTAGAATGCCTTGAAAGAAGACAACCACTTGGAGATCCACCACCTCTACCATCAGATCTGAGCCAAATCTACCTGCTTCAACACCATCATCGGCTCCACAACCCTCTCCACCAGCGACTACAGTGGATCTAGAGCAGTTCTACCTATTGGTGTAGTAAGTTCGAGGCCTCACCAAAATGGTGTAGGCCATGCAGCAACCTTTGATGGCAGTCTGTATGGAGAACCCCCCGTTAAGATGTCAAGAACCAGTCTCAAGAAGGCACACTTGGGTTAGTAGGCCTATTACTCATGAAAAGGAGAAATAGAAGGTGGAGGATCCCTGTTCAAACCATGATTCTTCTTCGAAGAAAACCTTCTCTATCTACAGCTGAAAATCCTTCGAGATCCATGATCGAGATAAGACCCTTGATCGAAAACTTTAGAAAATGGATCGATGGATTAAGGAGCTTTGCCATATTGCCCTCTACCAATCATGACAACATCTGCACTAACCCTTCTTTATCTTAGAGAATCATATAGGAATCGATTCCGTCGAACTTCAAGCTTCCCCAATTCGAGAGCTATGATGGGATTACTGATTCAATCGACCATCTGAAGGCCTTTCAGACCATGATGCTGCTCCATGATGCGCTGGATGTCATCCTGTGCCAAGCCTTTCTATCTACTCTAAAGGAAGCAGCAAGAAATTAGTACTCGATACTGAAATCAGGTACGATCTTCTTCTTTGATCATATAAGCCATCAGTTTGTAGCTTATTTCGTTAGCAGCCGATGTCCTGGGTGAGGTTCGAACTTCCTCATCAACATCAAGCAATAGAAAGGAGAGTCCATTTAGGCTTATGTCAACCACTTCAATGCCGCTGCTTTAGAGGTCCGAAACTTGGATCAATCTATTACCATGGCCACATTGAAGGATGGCCTTCAGAAGAATGACCTGCTGTTTTCCTTAAAGAAGAAATATCCCAAAGATTATGCTGATCTACTAGCTTGAGAAGAAGGCTACGCTCGAGTTGAAGAAGCTTTCAAGTTGAAGGATGAGGAAGCTACAAGAGAGCAGCAGGCGGGCAAGTCTAGCAAGTCCATAGTTGAAAAAAAGTCAAATAAAGTTCGACCACACTCACATACTTTTTTTGAGCGCAGGTGAGTTTGAACCCCTCCTTGAGCTCATCATCAAAAGAGCCTCGATAAAAGAGCACGAAGGGGCTCTCCCTTCAGGAGGTTCCACAACTATGCCCCCTTAATGCTCCAAAAACTCAAGTGCTAATGGAGATCAAGAAGCAACTGCCAAGATCGGAGAGGATGCATACTCACCCTAGCAATGCAATCCTAATAAGTACTATCTCTACCATCGTGACCACGATCATGATACTAAACAATGTATTCAGCTCCAAGATGAAATCGATGAGCTCATCAGGAGGGGCCGACTTGATCGATTTCTACGGCATCGGCCTGAGGTGAGAGAAGATTGACTGAGGGCACAGTCATAGCTAGAGCCACCAAGGAGGAAGGAGTAGTAGAGAGATCAGCTGCCTCTTGGCATCATCAACACCATCTCTGGAAGACTTCGATGAGAGGAGGCCAATGGATCTGAAGGATCGACTAAAAAATAAAGAACCGAAGAGCCCATTATTTTCATTGAAGAAGATGCACAAGGAGTTTAGTTCTCGCATAATGACATCATTGTAATAACTTTAAATATAGCAGACTATGATGTACACCACATTCTTATTGATAATGAAAGTTTGATCAATGTCTTATTTTATGATGCTTTCTCCAAAATATCTATACCCAATAGTCGACTCGGGCCAATGAATTCTTCATTGGTTGGCTTCACTAGAGATGTAGTGCTAGTTGAAGGTCTAATAACTCTGAGTATGGCTGTAGGATGATACCCAAAGTAGTCCAGGGCGCAAGTGAATTTTTTGATAGTAAAAGCTTCATCTACTTATAATGCAATTCTTGGTCGACCTAGTCTAAATGCACTACGGATAGTGGCGTCGACCTACTATCTGAAAATAAAGTTTTCAATAAGTTATGGGATTGGAGAGGTTAGAGGAGACCAAGCTCTGGCGAGACATTGCTATACAATTGCCTTGCAAAAGGGCAAACAACCTAACCCTTGCCCGGTTGATGGGTTGGACGTCCGGGATGACCTTGCAGAAGAACGAGGAGAACCCATGGAAGATCTTATCTCAATTCCTTTGAATAATGGAAACAAAGAGCATACAATGTAGATCAGCTCCAATCTGGGGAATGAATTACGAGAGCAGCTCGTCGAATTTTTACAGAGGAACGTAGATGTCTTTGCTTGGATCCGCACTGACATGCCAAAAATTGATGCCAAAGTTATGAAATATCATCTGGCTATTGATCCCAAACATTGATCAGCAAAGGAGAAGGTACACAGCCATGCCCCAAAAAGATAGAAGATGATTACGAAAGAAGTTGATAAGCTCCTTAAGGCCGAATTCATCTAAGAAGTCTTCTATCCAAGCTGGGTTTCTAATGTAGTTCTTGTCAAAAAGATGAATGGCAAGTGGAGGATGTGCATAGACTTCAAGAAGTTAAATAAAGCCTGCCCAAAAGATAGCCATCTCTTACCTAGAATCGATCAACTAGTGGATACAACCTCAGGCCATAAACTCCTCACTTTCATGGATGCCTTTTCGACTATAACCAAATTCAAATGGCACTAGAGGATGAGAAAAAAACTATTTTCATTACTGACCGTGGTCTCTATTGTTATAGGATCATGCCTTTTGAACTCAAAAATGCAGGAGCAACATACCAATGCCTAGTCAATAAATTTTTCAAGGAGGAAATTGATCGCAACATGGAAGTGTATATAGATGACATGCTTGTCAAGAGCCAAGCTTCAACAAATCATATTGCCGACCTTGCAGAGACCTTCAGCACTCTCCAAAAGTACAATATGAAGTTAAACCCTACCAAATACTCCTTTGGTGTAACTTCAAAAAAATTCTTGGGGTTCATGGTGTCAAGGCTTGGAATTGAGGCAAATCCAAAAAAGATTCAGGCCATTCAAGAGATGACCGCACCAAAATCAATAAAGAAGGTCCAGTGCCTAGCGGGAAAGGTAGCAGTCTTGAGCCACTTTATCTCAAGGTCGGTCGAGTGATGTATGTTTTTCTTTCGAGTTTTCAAATAGCCAAGAAACTTTTGCTGGGACACTGAATGTCAACAAGCATTTAAAGAACTCAAAAGCTACCTTGGCTCACCTCCCTTACTGGTGAAGCCCAAGCCTAAAGAAGGATTGTTTTGTTTGGCAATCTCCCTAGCGATCCTTGCAGCAGTCCTAGTCAAGAAAGAGGCGAAAGTGCAGCGGCCGATCTACTACATAAGTCGAGTCTTGAGGGATACTGAGTTTAGGTATACTAAGTTAGAAAAACTAACTTATGCTCTACTAATTGCAGCCTGAAGACTCCGATCTTATTTACAAGGGCATATTATAGCTCTCCTCACTGATCAACCAATCAAGATAGTTCTTCACCGAAGGAATTTCTTTAGAAGAATTGCAAAATGGACAATTGAACTTATAGAGTTTGACATCAACTTTCAATCTCGACCATCAATCAAAGCTTAAATATTGATAGATTTTATGGTGGAATATACTATCCTAGATGAAATTGAGCTAGAACAGAGTGAGATTAGCATCCCATGGTTGCAGCTGAGCCCCTCTGATGAAAAGGCTGACCTTCATGAAGATTGCTAGGCTCTGTATGTAGATGGTTCATCCAATGCTTTGGATGCAGGCATTGAATTGATCTTAATAAACCCGAAGGGAGTCATTGCCAAATACATGCTGCGCTTCAAATTTTCTACAATAAATAATGGAGCCAAATATGAAGCTCTGATCATGGGATTGAGGATGGTTAAGAAGTTGAAAGTAGATCGACTCAAAGTGTACAGTGACTCTCAATGGGTGGTAGGACAAGTTAGTGGTAATTATGAAGCCCGAGAGAAGAGCATGATGAAATATCTTAAGAAAGTGAAGAGTCTCACTTCTTCCTTTAGCAGTTTTGACATCAAACAAATTTCGAGAGTAGAAAATACTAGAGCCAACCTTCTCTCTAAATTGGCCACATTGGCTCCAGCTAAACTGCCTAAGAAAGTCTTTTTCGAAGTTCTGAAATGCCCATGTTCGGAAGAATCATAGTCTATGATGTAGGTAGAGCTTGAGCAAAGCTAGATTGACCTGCTGGTCACTTATCTAAAAGATGGAGTTCTCCCTCATGACCCAAAAGAAGCTCGAAAGTTAAGGAATTAGGCCCTCCGGTATATTCTCTATGAAGGCAAGTTATATAAAAGGTCATATTTATTGCCACTCTTAAGGTGCCTCCGACCCTCCAAAGCTAACTTTGCATTACAAAAAGTACATGAAGGAATCTACGGGAGTCACTTAGGAGCTCGATCCTTATCTCATAAGATACTTCAATAGGATTACTATTGGCCAATAATGTATAATGATTCTATGGAATATGTTAGAAAGTGCAATCGCTATCAAAGAAATATAAATATCTAAAGATAGTCGACCTCCGAGCTTACATCCCTGAGTGCCCCATGGCCATTTGCACAATGAAAAATGGACATACTTGGATATTTTTTCATGGCATCCGAATAGCAAAAGTTCCTACTGGTAGCAATTGATTACTTTACGAAGTGAGTAGAGGTCGAACCTCTAGCAAAAATAATTGAAGCTAAAGTACAGGACTTCATCTGAAAGTTCATTATTTGTAGATTCGGCTTACTCCGAACCCTCATAATAGATAATGGGCGATAGTTTGTTGGAGCAAAATTTGCCGAGTTCTATGATGACTTGAACATTTCTCGTAATTTTATATCAATGGCTCATCCATATGCAAATGGTGAGGCCGAGGTAACCAATAGAATCCTGTTGCAAGGTATTGAAATAAGTCTTGAGAAGGCAAAGGAGACTTAGATAGATGAACTCTATCATGTACTCTGGGCATATTGGACTATCCAAAGATTGCCAATCGAGACCTTCAGGATGGAAGTCGTTATCCCGATAGAGCTTAAGCTTCTGTCAATGCGAGTTATGGCATTTAATGAGTAGCAAAATTTATGAGATCTTAGGGCTAACCTCAACTTGTTGAAAGAAAAAAGAAAAGAAGCTCAAGTTCGAATGGCGGCTTATAGGCAAAAAGTAGCTCGCTACTATAATTCTAAGGTTAGAGGCAAAGCATTTAAAGTGGAAGATTTGGTACTTCGACGAGTGGTTGTTTCGCAATCTTAGAACTAGGAAAAGCTCGCACCAAATTAGGAGGGCCCGTATGAAGTCAAGAAGATCATCCGGCTAGGAACTTATTATCTGAAGGAGCTCAAAGGAGTGACACTCTCGTGACCCTGGAATTTGGAGAATCTATGAATGTATTACCAATAATCTTACTTTAATAAAATTCTCTCTTTTTGACATCTCTATTTTTTAGTTCGAAATTGCATAATGTCAGGAAATAATTCAATCAAATCTTGTTCTTAAATGAGAATAAAGACCTCCGATTATATAAGACAAGATGAGGAGAGAGGCCCTTTCGATGGTCTTTTTATGTCCCTATAGTCCTATTAGGAATAGAAGGAGAATCTCATCCTAACTTGAGCAAAGCGAAGGCCTCATTAATCTAAGACGAGATGAGAGGTCCTTCCAATTATCCTTATGTGCCCCTACAGTCCTGTTAGAAAAAGAAGGAGAACCTCATTCTAACTTGAGCAAAGCGAAGACCTTGTTAATCTAAGATGAGATGAGGGGAGAGGCCCTTCCAATGGTCCTTATGTGCTCCTACAGTCTTATTAGGAATAGGAGGAGAACCTCATCCTAACTTGAGCAAAGCGAAGGCCTCGTTAATCTAAGATGAGATAAGGGGAGAGACCCTTTCGATGGCCTTTTTGTGCCCCCACAGTCCTGTTAGGAATAGAAGGAGAACCTTGTCCTAACTTGAGCAAAGTGAAGACCTCCAGTTATATAAGCTAAAAGAGGAGAAGAGGCCCTTTTGACGGCCCTTTTGTGCCCTCACAGTCCTATTAGGAATAGGAGGAGAACCTCATCCTAACTTGAGCAAAACGAAGACCTCCGATTATTTAAGAATGAAGGAGGAAAAAGGCAGGCCCCTATCAACAGCCCTATCGAGCCCCTACCATCCTACCAAGGATAGGAGAAGAATCCCATCCTAATGCAAATGAAGACCTCCAATTACCTAAGACAGAAGAAAGACTTTGCTTTGACAAAAGTAGAAACCTTTCCCATCGGAAACAAGAGGAGGACCTCGTCTTGATGAGAGAAGAGAGTAAGGGCTAACCTTCTCAAGAACAGGGGAGGACCTCGTCTTGACAAAAGGATCAAGAAAAATCAACTAAGCTAGAAATGGAAAGATAACCTCAACCAAGCATAGATAAAAATCTCTAGTTATGAAAAGATGAGAGAAAAATCAATCTTCAACAATCATTTCAACAAAAAGCAATGTGGAGAAAATAGAGAAACCAATGGATATCAAATTAATCCAAGCAGAGTGAAAAAGATGACTGAAGAAAGCATTTCTTTATTAAAGTCGAGGTCCATTATAAAGCCAAGGTCCACAAAACCACCCAAAAAATAATAAAAAAAAGTGAAAGAGAGAAAAAAGAAGTCAGAGATATCAACAGACATCCAACTAACATAGAGTGAAAATGAAGAAAGATATCATTTCATTAAATCAAAGTTAAGTACAAAATGAAGGTCTACAAGATCGGTTACAAATGTAAGAAAGAAAAGGCCAAAGTTCTAAAAGACATTTGATTCCTCAGACTTCGGACTGCTGGCCATCACTAAAGATTCTTTTAGACTAACAATCTTTTCTTCAAGCTCCTTTCTTCTAATCAGATTGTCACGGAACATCCTATCAGCCCTCTGATAATTTTCTTCTGATGTCCATAGCCTTTTCCTCAGAACTTCAATTTCAGCTTCAGCATCTTTGATGGCTTGTTGTTCACAAACCACCTGAAGCTTCAACTGCTGAACTTCGGCTTTCTCAGTTTTGATTGATTCTGAGAGTTTGCTTGTGATCCTCTTCAAAGAAGCAATCTCCTTCGACTCCCTACTGGTGCTGGATTGATAGCTGTCGGCAAGCCGCTACTGAAGCTAAGCCACCTCGCTATTGGCGATTCGGAGCTGCTACTCAAGTTTGGATATCCTACCATACTAGTCCATCCGGTAGGTCTCATAGGCAGACTTGACATCAGATAGCTGCTTCTGGAGCGTGAAAAATCTTTTGGACCAATTCCATTCATACTGAGCCTTATCAGTAGACCATGACGAGCTCCCCTCCAGTAGTTGGATTTTCTCTCTCGTTGCCCTAAGCTCTGCTTTGAGGGAACTGATCTTTGCAGTTGCACCCAGGATTTATCACTGGCGCTCTTTCTAAGCTTAGCTAATTCTCTCTCGAAGTTGCCCTTCTTGATGCTGAAGCTTGTGGAGTCCTTCATGTGAAGCTTGCAGCGGTGGGTGACTTCAATTGTCGCCTCAAAAGTGTTCTTCCTAGATTTTTGAAGCTCATCCCCCATCTTCTTTAGCTTCTTCTTTAGATGGTGAATTTCCCTCTTATAGTCCTTGACTATTGCTTTCAGAGGGATCCCATGGGGCAAGGGCTAGGTGTTGGTCGGGGATGATGGACCTCAGCTCTGGTTAAAAAGAAACTTTGAATAACATTCACCACAGCACAAATGTAAAGAGGAAAGAATTCATTTTTATTTCTTAAAATATTTGAGTACATCAAAAAGAAAAAAAGAAAAAGTACAAGTAATCAAAGATTTTCAACCTTGGCTAGTTCAAAAGTAGGTGAGGTCAGTTCATTCCTTGCAGCCTCAAGCTCGGCTACAGGTCTTGAAGCTTCAGGGGTAGGTTCGGTAACAGGAGAGGTGGCCCTAGTGTTAGAAGGACCAACTTCTTCGCTAGGCTAGTCTATCAGAAGGTCAAGATCTACCTTTGAAAAGTTCTTCGCAATCCTCCTCATGCAGATCTCGAATCCCTTTAGAAAAGTTTCCTAGATGAAGGCAATCTTGATGTCTTCCATTGCTTTGGAGGACTTGAAGGCCTCGACAATCGACTCCCTCTCGATGTTGACCTCCTCTTTGGCCTTCTTCTTTTTGTCCTCCATGAGAGTCAAGGCTGCCCTCAGCTTCACAAAAACCTCCTCTTCCCTCCTCAATGCTTCTTGAAGGCGATCAGCCTCCACAATTTGTTCCTCTGAGGCAACCTTCAAACGATCGACCTTGGCTTGAACCCTTTCTATCTCTGCTTGAGCCTCCTGGAGGACCTTGGAGAACTCAACTTGGCAAAGATCGACTACCTTCGAATGGGCAAATAAGTAATGCTCCAGCTGTAGGACAGAAAAAAATTAAGTCAGAACTCTGGAAGTGCATCTCGCATTCGATCAAGTTTGGAAGTGTTGGTTACCTCAAGGAAGACAGCGAAGGATTCGTCGAATCTCACCGCATCCTCCATCCTAACCATTTTATCAATAATGTGTGGGAGGATGCTACTCTTCATCAAGGATTGGACGATCTCCCAGTCATCCAAGAAAGCTCGCTCCTGATCGAAGACCTTGCCACTCGAGTTTTTGGCCATCCTCCTTATCTTTTTTTTGGTGGCATCCTTTTTCTTCTTCTTCTTCTCGATGACCTCGCACTACTCAGGAGGTGCAAGGGCCGTGTCCTCTTGAGGCAAGGTCAGAGTTGCTACTGCCACATCGACCTCTGGGATGGGCACTGCCTGGATCAGCACGATCAAGATTTGCTTATCAGTGCGAGCCTTCTTTGATGTTCTTTGATGAAGCTATCCTTCCTCTTGAGGGACTTGATCCCCTTGGCTAGGCTGTTCCTCTTCTCAGGAGTCATTTCTGCAAAAGAAAAAATCAAAGTTAGAAAAAGAAAAGAGACCATGCATAATTGGCGAACTACAAAGGACTAACTATCGGATTGAGAGGACTAAGACCAAAGTCGAACAAGGTCTGATCATCTAGCAGCTTGGAGATTAGGAAGATCGATAGTATTTTAGCTTATCGATCAAGTCTCGATCCTCTTTCTCAAGTCCAAGGGCTCAATGGATCGAATCCCTTATATCACCTTAGGAAGAAAGTTCTAGTTTTAAAAAAGGATATGAGATAAAAAAAAATTTCTCCTTCCAGTTATGAATGAAAGAAGGGGCACTCTTGAGTAACCTCTTCTTGTCGAACTGTGGAGACATATACCACCAAGCTTTGATGATCGGATGATGTTTGAAGGTAAAAAAATTACGAAATAAGAAGATAGAAGGTCGAACATCAGCCATTATGCACAAGAAGAGAAATTCTACAATGAACCTGAAAGAGTTTGGTGCCATAGCGGCAAAGAAAATGTTTAAGAATTTGAACAAGTTGATAATGAAATAAGGTATGGGTAGCCAAAGTTTCGCTCGGAGGGATTCAACATACAAATAAGTTCGACCAGGAGGAGGAGAACAGGCTCAATCGCCAAGACTAGAAAGTTCAAGTTCGTAATCGGAAGGAACTCCAAACTGAATCCTAATCAGTGAAAGATCTTTTGGCTAAATTTGCATGGGATAGTATCGAGGATGAAGGATGGTCGAGGTACTTCTATAAGTTCAGGATTCTTATCGAAAGGATCCATTAAAGCCAAATAGGTCGAGCTTTCAGAACTAGTTGACCAGAATTCTTTAGAGGATATGAGGATCAAACTAAAGCGGAGAAAATTTTTAAAAAAATAATAAAAATAAAATTCGAGACCCTCTTGAAGAAATCAAACGGGCAAAGATGTTAAAAGATATGAATAATCAAAAAGAAGGGTTCAAAAACCGACCTAAATCGATGGAGAAGAATAGAGAGGCAGCAAGCTCAAGAAAAATCGAAGGAGAGAACCTCCAAAAATCAAAGGAAATGATGGAAGACACTAGTGCTCTAGAGCAGAAGGGAGAAGAAGACCAGAGGGAAGGAGGCCTGGGTGAAATAAAATCTCAAGGAAGGAAGATGAGTTTAAATAGCCGAAAGAGTTTGAAACGATCATGATTGTAGATCTCCACTGACCAACTCCAGGCTGACACATGTCTCCCTCATCATGGTAGTAGAGTGGCAATGGCCGAAATCTTTATTGCGCCATGCCTTGGGTAGCACTTCAATCGAAGTTTCAAAAATTCATCTTTTTAAGTCAAATTGGGTTAATGAAGCTTCGATGTCAGCAAAGATAGAGCTAGGACTTTCTCTACAAAGGATGGGAAAGATGAAAAAAGGACTTCGACACTCGCATTCCTTTACTTCTTTCTTTTGAAATTCGAACTCGGGAGTGGGGGGCTTGTGTTAGGGATAAATCCTTTCTTATCAAAGTCTGAAAAGGATTTAGGCCTTAAAGCGACCTCATCCAGTGACAACAATCGTGGCCAACTTCATGCAATAACTCGAGAACCTCCAGAGCCTCATGGGTCTCACCCGAACGAGCTTGAACAGTGGCGATGGCTCTCAAAGTAGTTAAGTGATCGATCATAGTGTAGTCTGGCCTGACCGACCTTGAAGCTGCTTGGACTATCACTTTATTGAAATCCATCTAGATTGTTCAATACTAGATTGGCACCGAATCGGCAAAAATTCTCCTTTCTGAACAAACTTCTGCAATCTACAAAGAGTGGCGGACCTCTGCATTCTCGTACCAAGACCTTTGGATACATGAGTGAAAGAGCCTCATCTCCATCTTATTAACCTTTGGGCATTCATGAAAGTAGCAGAGCTCTAAAGAAAATGATTGAGTCGCAAAAGTATCATAGTCATCCACAGCCGCCAACCAAGCTCTCGTCAGCCAATCTCCATCCGATCACCAGATAGACTCCTTTCGGCCGAACTCCTCTCGATCGAACTCCTCCAATCTTTTGGACTCCCTCAGTGATGCTCCAGTTGGGCCCCCTACAGTGGATCTCCTTTCGAACTATCCATAATTGGATTTCTTCCAGAATCCTCCAGTGGATCTCCTTTCGAACTATCCATAGTTGGATTCCTTTCAAACTCCTCCAGTAGATCTCCTTCTGAACTACCCACGGTTGGATTCCTTCTAGACTCCTCCAATGAATCTTCTCCCAGATTCCTTTCGAATAATCTCCTTTTGAACGATCTTCTCAGTTGTACTCTCATCGGATGAACTTCGTCAGTCATCCTCCTTTTGGATGATCTCCTCCAATCAAGTTCCTCCATCTGATCTCCTTCCAGGTGATCTCCTTCAGGCGAAATTATTATGAACGAGCTCCTTTCAGTCGCCAGGCAACTTTAAAAGAGTCCAAACTACTCTAGAATTGATGTAACCCGAAGCTCTTCACTGCCAATGTTTGCTCCATCCAAACTTCAACTATTGAATCTCAATAGACTAGCACATCATGATAATGAACGGTACCCTCCATAACAAACTCCATATGGCCTAAATAGCCCACTATCAGATGGTTATGACTGTCATCATCAGTTTGTTATAGGCTCCATCTATAAAAAAATCTCTCGAGATACATTTTCTCTAAGCTCTTTGATTCCTCTTTCCGCTACTCTGCTTCTTTATTACCAGAGTGCTCCATTTTTGTTGGTCAGAAGAGTTGATTTGACCATCGGAGGATCCTGCCAAAGCCACTACCCCCAACTTCAATTAGGACTTTATTTTGTAGGTCACTAGTGGCGGCCTCATCCCCCTCAACTCCAGCACGCTCTGGCTTCAGCCAGATTCCACACCAACACTCTTATTATCAGAATTTCTTCAATTTTTTAGTCCTACTAAGACTTTTTACTTAAATGGAAATCCCATCGTATGAAATCCAAGTTGGGCTTTGAGGGAAGTGGGTGACCACACATGGGTGTGTGTTCACTCGACTCTATGCAGCCAGTCATGTCATGCACATGCACATGCACATGGTAAGGTGGGATACATTGCATACTACTTAGCATTTTACCAAACATCTTTTTTCGAAGCATTATGATTCTTCGAAAGAGTACGTTGGTTTTTCAAAAAAATATGATATTTTGAAACATGTGTATCTTCAGAATCATCACATCATCTTAGTCATCTAGAAAGAGTCTATAAATAGATTTTGGATCCAACACCATAGAAACTATCCAAACACATCACATTTTCTCGTAGCACATGATTTTTGAGATTGAGATGCTGCTTCCACTACTTTTCTTTTTCTATGTTTCTTTCACTTTCTTCTTCCTTTTTTTAGGCAATAAAATAAGTTATTTGGATCAAGCCTCCTAGCAATCATGCTCATTAAAAGAGCATCAAATTGAGCTGGATCATTGTACCTTGGGGACGAAATCACCCTAGACCTATATGTTAGGGGTAAATTATGTTCTTAGAGTAGTATTCTATCCAAGTTCAAACAAACTTTCAACTAATTGATTTTTAAGATTTTTTGGATGTAAAATTTTTAATTTATTTTATCATTTCAAAATACAATAGCAATTTGTAGGGCACTTTCCGCCAACATATATTTCAGTCATAGAAGAGAAATGAAAACTTAGAAAAACAACAGCTAGTACCAAGTAAGTCTGAATTTGTTTTTATGCGAGTGTAGGCATAGATGCAGTGCTTGAAACTAGTCAACACAAACTGAGCTACTCGGTCTGAGTCACTGGCATCATTAGTGGGTGGGATCTGGTTACCTCCTCCCATATAGGAAGGTAGGCTGGATGCATCCTGCCCTACATCTACTTAGCTTTTTTAGGTGGTCAAGTCTTTGAAATGGAGCTAATCGGACACTGAAAAAGAGTGCTATTTGTGCGAAATCTAGTTGAAGCCAGATTTGAAGCTAAAATTAGAGAAGACGAGGTCACTGCTGGTGACCTGCAAAATAAATCACGTCTGGAGTCAAGGGTGGTGGCTCGAGCAAGATCCTCCGACGATCAAGTTAGCTCTTTCGTCCAATAGAAATAGAGTACTCAGAGAGATTTAGAGTAGAGTTTTAAGTAGAAGATGAGAGTTTAGAGAAGAAAGCATATCTGGAGGATCTCTTATATAGGCGAAGCCTATAACAAACTGATAGTGATAGCCATAACCACCTGGTAGTGGGTTGTTTGGGACCACGTGGAGTTTGTTACTTATAGTAGTGTTTGTTATCATAACATGCCAGTCTGTTGAGATTTAATAGTTGAAGTTCAGAGGAGTAGGCATCATTTGGCGATGAATCTTTGAGTTACATCAATACCAAGGGAGCTTGGACTCCTCTTAAGTGATCTATAGGTGAGTTGATTCATGCCATGTGGAGCCAAGTTCATGCAGAGATCTTCCTGAGCGATTGCAAGAAGTTCGGCTAGGAGAAGTCCGAAAGAAGTTCGGCCACTTAAGGAGTTTGGATGGAGTTCGGCCGCTGGAGGAGTCTGAAAGAAGTTTTACTATTGGAGAAGTTCGGAAGGAGTTCGACTGCTAGAGAAGTTTGGAAAAAGTTTGCTGGAGAAGTCTAGAAGGAGTTCGACTGTTGGAGAAGTTTGGAAGGAGTTCGATTACTGGAGAAGTTTGGAAGGAGTTCGCTGGAGAAGTCCGATCAGGCCATGCCATTTGCTGCCTATGCAATTATTTTTATTATTCAAATTCATCCAAATGAAGTTTGACCATAGGAGGGCCGACCACTTGGAGATGAGGAGTTCGATCGCTTTGATTGCAGGGGGTCCATTAGGTATAATAAAGCATAGAAGCTCATCCAAAATCACTCTGAGATTGAACATTTAGCCAGACTTCAGTGAGAACGGATTTATCCCCAACAATAGTCTTCCTACTTTCGAGTTCAAAATTTGAAGGAAGGGAGTATAAATGCGATCGTCAAAGTTCTTTCAGCTTCTCATGTCTGTTGGGATGAGATGTTTTTGACGTCTTTTGTGCTGGCACCAAAATCTTTTAAACAAGAAGCAACTTTGAAAAGACAACCCTTCAAATTTCTCGCCGAAGCTCTATCCTAGAAATGGTACAATAAAGGCTCTGCCTATCGTCACTTCTCTACCATGATGAGTGGGACATGCGGCGCGCACCGATCGATCGGAGGAAATCTGCAATCATAACTGTCTTAGGCCTCTTCTCAAATATTTAAGGCCTCCCTCTTTCTTCGAAATTCATTCTTGCCTAAGTCTTCTTCTTTTTTGAGCCCTTGCCTTCTTCCTGCTTGAGAGTATTGGTTCTTCCCTGCATCTTCTCTAGTTTTTGGTTCTCCACCTGATTATCATCATGTCCATCGCTTCTTTGTCCCTCTTAATCAACTTAGGTCAACCTCCTATCACCTATTTTTGATTTTTTTAGTATCTTTTTCTTCTTGTTCTTTCGATTTCTCTGGTTAGAGCTTTTATAATGCATTTTTTTCTTATTTTTTGAGGGTTTTCTTGGGATTTTATTTTGGTCTAAATGTCTTTCAAAACTTTTCACTCCGTTAGTTCTTGGAGTTCGACCAGACCGTGCACCCTAGACCCTATACCTTGACCAAGGTTGAGCCTAGAAACATGTCTCACCCATCCTTCATTCCAGACACCATCCCATCCATTCTTACTCTGAATGATCTCTCCCTGATTAGAATTCAGTATGGAATTCCATCAGAGTTCGAACTCGGACTCTCTAGATCAGACGACCGTGCTAGCTCGCCTCCGACCGATTGGTTTTGCTTGTATTTGGAGGCCTTGCACGCTGGACTCTGACTTCCGCCTCCCCCCTTTGTGATTGCCCTCTTTCATTTTTTAAACATTTCTCTTGCTTCTATTGTGCCAAACTCTTTCTAGTTTATAATCGACTTCCTTTCCCTCTGTCGTCTAGCCAAAGTTCGGCCGATCGTCTCATTATTCTAAAATTTTTATACCTTCAAATGCCATCCTTCCACAAAGAACTGGTGGTACTTCTCTCCTCAGTTCGATAAGAAGAGATTGCTGAAAGACGCTTCTTCTTCCATTCATAACTGGAAGAAGAAGTACTTCTTCATTTGATGCTCAATCCTGCTGCTTGACCTTCCTCCCTAGGGCTTCCTTAGGGAATCCATCCACCAAGCTCCTAGCTTGAATGGTGACGACCTCGAGTCTTCTAACAGGCTCAAGGCGTACCGAGGTCCCAATCTCTCTAAGCTTTTGAGGGAGCAGACCTTATTCAACCTCGGCCTGAGTCCTCTCATCCCTACTGGTACTAAGAGTACTTGCATGTAGATACATATGTATGGATTCTTATGAAATTTTATGCATACCTTGGCTGATCATGATTTTCCTTTCCTACAGAAATGGACACCTATGTCATAGAGAAGCTTATCAAGGGCCTTTACACGTAGAAGAAAAGGAAGGGGAAGGCCTTGGGCGAGAGCTCAAAATGGGTGAAGGTCGGCATCTCCAATTCTACGGCTCCTGCCACCACCGATATTGCTCCCGAAGTCCATCCAGGAGATGAGGTCATCCTGATTGCCCATGCTGACGTCGTGGAGGGAGAACCTCTTCCCTCCGAGTCTGCGAATCTTCCCTTCGAGGATTGCATGCCCAATCCCTCTACCGACAAAGAGGAGGGGAGAAAGGAAAAAGCCATCATCATGATGAAGGCTCACAAGGAGCATCTGGACGAGCCTAGCCGGAGCAACAACGAAGACCAGGGTGGGACCCATTCAGTAACCCGAATATCATCCAGGATTTAACTGATAGGTTCATCCTGCCAAAGGAGGTGGACCGCCTGGCCGGCCTTAACTAAAGATAGTTCATCTGGGAGCCTCTCAAGACTATCCTTAGGGTAATCATCTTGTCATATTTTTTTTTCATTTTCTCATCCTTTCTTCCTTCACCTTATAATGATCTGTTTATGGCAGTCGGGCCACCATATGCTTACCCACCTCAAGAAGACGAATCGCTTGGAGGTGGAGGTGCTGAAGGTTCGAAAAAATGTTTAGGCCAAGATCAATCACCTTCAAGCGATAGCTGCTAAAGCTAAGTGCCTTGTGGAGGAGAAGATGACGGAAAATGAGAGCCTGCATAGTGCACTTCGAAAGGAGGAGTTCATCTCGATCGAACTTAAGGCAACGTTGGCTCTAGAGGAAGAGGAGAAGAAAGAGGCTAGGCTCAAGGTTACCAAGTTGGAGGCCTAATTAGCGAAGTCCATTTTGGAGTCAGTGGCTTGAACTATTGAGGAGTTCAAGATCTCCCTTGAAATGAAGGATCTGAATATCGCCTTCAGCCAGAAGGCGTTCATCAAGGGCTTCGAGCTATGCAAGGGTAGGATGGCCCAGAGGTTCCCCAAACTTGATCTTGGCTTTCTAGAAGAGGAGGAGGAGGCCAGCAAAGAAGCAGGACCGTTCAACACTAGGGCCGATCTTTCCTCTACCGAACCTATTGCAGAGGCATCCGAGCCTGCTCAGGGACCTGAGGCAATCGAGAGCGCTCCGGCTTCATTTGCCGTCGCCCCTTCCGAGGTTGAAATTCTTGAGTAATTGTATCTTTTTCTTTTCCTATTTTTATCTTGCTTTGTCTTGAGAATTTTTAAGTTAAATGAAAGCAAATTCACTTTGGTCTATACCTCTTTTCTTATTGGTGTTGTGCCATATGTTATCTAGAGTCCTCCCCTCAATCAGGGTTATAATCCACCATCTCCAATCGACACCAACCCTCTACCTCAGGGGGTCCTACTAAAGCCTTTAATAAAGAGCTTGAAGAAAGAAATCCATCATTTGAAAAAAAAAATTGAAGAAGATGGAGGACAACCTTCAAGCTTCATAGAAGAATACTTCAGAGGCGACCAAAGAGGTCACTCGCCTTCGAATCTTGCACATGAAGGACTCCACAAGTTTTAGCATTCGAAAGGAGAGCTTCGAGAGGGAGCTTGCCGAACTCTGAAAAAATGTGAGCAACAAGTCTTGGGCACTGACAGTGAAGATCGGCTTTCTTAAAGTTTATCTTAAAAAGGCAAAGGAAAAGATCCATCTTTTGGAAGGAAGTTCATCGTGGTCCATCGATATAGCTCGATATGATTAGGACTGGTCGAAAAAGTTTTCCCAGCTTCAAAAGCAGCTGCAGGATGCTAAGGACTGACATAATAGCTATCGGATAACTTAGACAGGGAAGATGTCCAAGCTTGAAGATGAGCTAAAGGCTACCAGAGATGAGGCGAGCTACTTTCAGAGGAAGTTGTATAGCAGTCGGCAAGCTGGTTCAAACAGTGAGTCAGAGGAAATTGCCTCTCTGAGGAGGAGCATCGGTGAGCTCTCAAAAGCTATCGGGGTGGAGAAGGCCGAAGTCCAACGGTTGAAACTCCAATTGACCTATGAGTATCAAGCTGTCAAGGATGCTGAAGCTAAATTCGAAGTCCTAAGGAAGCAGTGGTGAGAGCTCGAGGCCAAATTTGAGCGCACCAACAGAATGTACATTGAATGCCTATATGAGAAGAAGGAACTCAAGGAGGAGATCTTCAGATTGAAGGAGGCCTTGGTGATGGCTGGGGCCGATAGCCTAAAGTCTGAAGAACTCGGTCCGCCTTAGGACTTTACCTCCTTTTCTTCGCTACTTCTCTTTTTTTTTTGTGTGTGATTGATTTTGTCGACCTCCGCCCTATTTGTAACATACTTAATATATATGCAATGAAATTATACCTTTCTTTGCTATTTTTGCCTTACACTAATTCAATGCTCATTGGTAGCTTCATTTTCTTTACTTTGCTTTTCTTTGTGTTGTCCTCTAATGAGATGCTCATTGTGGATACCGAGTTGGGGTCTCTTCTATGAACTAAGATGGGGTTCAACTTTTTGCATTTGACATAGTCAGAGAGTTATAGAAGGAACATGCGTAAGGATTGTCGATAGGGCTTCTTCTTTTCTCTCGTCTTTCATCAATGATGTCTTGGCTTTTGCTCATGTTAGGATAAGGTTCTTCTTCCACTCCTAACATGGCTTATGGGGGCACATTTGGGCCGTTGATAAGGTCTCTCCCCCCACTCCATCTTAAATGGACGAGGTCTTTGACTTTGCTCACGTTATGATAAGATTCTCCTTCTATTCCTAATGGGTTGTAGGGGCACATTAGGACTGTTGATAGGGTCTCTTTCCTCATCCCATCTTAGTTCAATAGGACCTTCGACTTTGCTCACGTTAGGATGAGGTTCTCCTCCTATTCCTAATGGACTATAGGGATATGTTAGGGCCGTTGATAGGATCTCTCTCCTCATTCCATCTTAGTTCAATGAGGCATTCGACTTTGCTCATATTAGGACGAGGTTCTCCTCCTGTTCCTAATGGACTGTAGGGGCATGTTAGAGCCATTGATAGGGCCTCTCTCCTCATCCCATCTTAGTTCAACGAGGTCTTTGACTTTGCTCATGCTAGGATGAGGTTCTCCTCCAATTTCTAACAGGCTATAGGGGCACATTAGGGCTGTTGATGAGGCCTCTTCCCTCATCCTGTCTTAGTTCAATGAGGCCTTCAATTTTGCTCATGTTAAGATGAGGTTCTCCTCCTATTCCTAACGGGCTACTTTAAGTTGCTTCAGAGAGTTATTAGTCATTGCACGATTTTTGCACCAAGAAGTAGTGATGTTAAAATAAAAAAATTTTATTGAAGAAAAGTTACTGATAGTACATTCTCAAGTTTTCTAAATTTCAAGGGCCACGGGAGAGTTGTTCCTCTGAGCTCCTTCAGGCAATAAGTTTCGAACTGGATAACCTCCTCTATTTCATGCAGACCTTCCCAATTTAGAGCAAGATTTTTCTGATTCTGAGGCTGTGAGACAGCCGCTTGTCGAAGTACCAAGTTTCTCACTTTGAATATCTTGCCTTTGACTTTTGAATTATAGTAGCAAGCTACCTTTTGCTTGTAGACTACCATCCAAGCTTGGACTTTCTTCCATTTTTTTTCTATCAAGTCGAGGTTAGCCCTAAGGTCTGGTGAGTTTTGCTGCTTATTGAATACCATGACTCATGCTGATGGAAGTTTGAGTTCTATTGGGATGACTGCTTCCATTTCAAAAGTCAAGGCAAATGGGGTCTCCCCAATTGGCAACCTTTGGATAGTTTGGTATGCCTAGAGCACATGATAGAGTTCACCTACCCAAGTCCTCTTTGCTCTTTCAAGTTTTGCTTTGATACCTTGCAGTAGGGTTATGTTTGTTACTTCGGCTTCTTCATTTGCTTGTAGGTGGGTGACTGATATAAAATGGTGGAAGATGTTCAGATTCTCACAAAATTCGGTAAACCTTGCCCTACAAACTATCATCCATTATTAGTTATGAGAGTTCAGGATAGACCAAATCGATAGATGATTAACTTCCAAACAAAGTCCTGCACCTTGGCTTCAATAATTTTTGCTAATGGTTCGGTCTCGATCCATTTGGTGAAATAGTCGATTGCAACTAAGAGAAACTTCCATTGTCTGAATGCTTTTGAAAAGGAGCCAAGTATATTCATTCTCCACTGCGTGAATGGCCATAGTGTGCTTGGTGGAGTAAGCTCGGAGGTCGGCTGTCTTTGTATGTTTGCATTTCTCTGATAGCGGTCATATTTTTTGACATATTTTATGGAATCATGGTACAATATCAGCCAATAGTATCCCTACCGAAGTAGTCTTTGTGACAAGGATCTGAAAAAAAAATCCTAATTTGTCGGATCAGGTTCGTTTAGATCTGACTGGATCAAGAAAGATATTTTAAAAAAAAAAATTTTGAATCCAGATCAGATTTGAGATATTTCAGATCTAATTAAAAAAATAAAAGTAAATTAAATCTAATTTAATTTTATACCTTTTATTAGGTAATCAGATTATCCTGTGATGATCCTGTTGATTACCTGAAGTTCTGGATCTAGCCATGCAAGTGCCTAGCCTCTACCGGTATCCACTCAGACTAGATCTAAAGATCTTCTTCTTTTTTATTACCTCTGCAAATATCAGATTTGGATCTAATTTGGAGAATCTTCAAAACTTCTTTGGAAGATCTGGAATCGTCTCTTGCAATAATGTTGCCTTCTTCCTTTTTCATCATCTTTCTCTTGTCTAGATCGCACCAAACTGGAGCCCAAATCTTCTTGGATGTGGAGAGGAGAGAGAGAGCCAGAAGATGGCATGGAGGAGGGAGAGGGGCAGCCTTGTGGCATTGGCTATTAGAGATTCTCTTCAAGGCTTGGCGCAGATAGGGTTTTTATAGATCCTGCTGTCCCATGTAGTGCCACATCATCCCAACCAATCACATTGTTTGAAGCAATTAGATCTAAATATGATTGGTGGGATGACATCACCTAATTCAATCAGATGAGAGCCCCCTCAAATCATCCTTAGGTGGCACCAATATTGGTCAAAGCTGAGTCTTAGGCACCTTCCTAAGTTGATTCCAAGAAGCAACCTGGAGTCCCATTTATATGGGACTCCAGGCATCCCTATCCATGGGCACATGCCTTCCTAGGCGTGTGTTAGATATATGTGCCCTAGAAGTCAGAATTGGCTGACACTTGTAATACACTTCTAGGGGTAAAATTATAATTTTGATTAAAAGCAATAAATGAGTTATTTTCCATCACATATGTGTATTTAGTGTTTGTGATACATCCTTTGAGTTAATGGTAATGATAATTCATATTTTCAAGAGTTGAAAATTTAAGACATGAATAATCATTGTTAACTCATAAATTGCTCCTGACCATAGGATCATCACGAGGATGGTGATTGATCCGGAAGGTTGGTGTATGATAGGAATGCGATGTTGTCATTAAGACACCGTGTTTATCAGTTTAATCCGACTTCTTAAAATAATTTAAAAAATGCGTAGATAGCAATGAGTCGGGTCGAATCCACAGGGAAGGTAGTGTTTTTAGATTTGAAATCTTTGATTTTATAAAAGAAAACGATAACAAAGAAGAGTTTCGAGATCAAAAGTGAAGTCGAAAAATAAAAAGTGAAAATTAAAAGATGCAGGAATTTAAATTTGGTACTAAGATCTACTAGTTAGATCTTAGCATCTACTTGCAAAGCAATAATTTAAAGTGCAGAAATTAAATTATAATAAAAATAAAAAGCAAGAAATTAAAATGTAAAAATAAAAATTTTTTATTAACTAAAATTTCAAAATTTAAATACATAAAATTTTAAAAAGAAAAGACAATAAAATAAAATAGCCTGATCTCTGATCTTGGATCGGCATTGGCAGAAAGATGGTGTAGAAGCTCGGCTCTTCTTCTCGGCACCCGTTGCTTCGAAGCAGCCTTTAACCCATAGCCTGGCTTCGCCCTGTACCAAAACTTCACCTTGATCGGAGATGTTGATTTCTAGTGGCCTAGGGTCCTTTTTATAGAGCTAGGAGGGCTGGATATTTTTTTCTAAAGGCAATATGGGACTAATAGCCTTTGTAATCATAAAAATACAAAAAAATTTGGATAAAATTTGAATCAAAATAGCTCTGATATGACTCTGGTAAATCTGATAAAATCCAGCCGTTCAACAGGAATCCAACGGTCCAAAAATCATCAAAATCGGATGCAGATAAGCTCAGATCGGGTCGGATTAAATTCTGGCCGTTGGATCGCGCTTGATCGAGAAAATCTGGCCGCAAATCATGCTTCGGGAGTCTTGATCACCGCCGACAGTGTTCTGGACCGTCGGATCATCGCCTGGATCGAGCGCTACCATCCGATGGTGATCCGCATGATGTTTGTATCTGAATAAAATTCGGAAGCAACCACAGCCGTCCGATCCTGACCGCAAACAACCACATCCGTCCGATCGCGCAATAACTGTTCCCATGGACCGCGTGGACCGGCCGCACCGCACACCGCAACCAATCAGCGCCGCTGTTGTCGAATGAAAAGACTAAATTACCCTTGTGAGCCGCGATAAATTTCTGTAGACCCTTAAGGGGTCTAGGTCCACCACGTGGCAATCTCTGATTCGCCGAAATTTGCTGAGCTGGCGGTCCACGCCTAGATCGTGGACCGGCTGATGGCTTCAACGGCTGAGTCGGCTTGATGGCTTGGCTTGGCTTGGATGGCTCGGCTTACGGAGCCGGCTGAGCCGTTTTCTTTTTTTCTTTTCTTTTTTTTTTATTTAATTTTTATTTATTTTATATCTTTCAAAATTCATATCTTTTCCATTTTAGCTCTGTTTTACTTAAAATTTATTTCGTTGTGATCAGTAAAATGAGCTCTTTCTATTGATAATAAAATTTTATTTTTTAATTTTTATTATTTTTATTTTTTTATTATTTTTTTAATTAATTTTTTAATTAATAAAAATATGAATTTTTTAAAAATTATATATAAATTGATTATTAATTCTTAAAAATTAATATCAATTAATTGATAAATTAATACTTCTATTGGTGAATTTATGATGTTTATCACACCCTCCAACTTAAGCTTTGCTCGTCCTCGAGTAAAGAAAGAATTTAGTTTTAAATACCTTTTAACTTTAGAGTTTCGAATTTTACCTAAGCAATTTTCAAAATGGCCATTGATATTCAGTAGAGCTTAAATGAGATATATCATTGGGGTATTAATACTTATCAATAGAAAAATTAAGTAAAGAACATTAAATTTTTTAGAACTTTTTCTAAATTATTCCACTTTTATCTCTGATTTGTCTAAACTTTCATATAGGCAGGTGTATTGCTACTTCCATCCTTCATTTATTAATTTTTATTTTCACATTGCCCACTTTTTGATGCGAATATCATTGCTTACTTAGGCAACGGGACCCGGTTACTCGGTGGAAAACCAATTTTTTTTTTTTTTTTTTTTTTAACGTTGTACCACTATTGAGTGTCTTAACTCCTTAAGCTTTCTATTTGATCCATGTAGCGAGTCTTGGGCCAATGACTCCCAAACCAGTTGGCTTTAGGGCACTAGGTATAGAATACCCCTCGGGCTTACTAGCTCGAATCAAATAGGCTACGAGTTAAGACTAGCTTTACAACGAGCTTCTTTGCCCTTCCCATCTTTTGACGCGAAACTCAATGCTTGCTTAGGCAAAGAGGCCCGGTTACTCAGTGAGAAGTACTTGGAAACTATTTTATTAAAATAAATTTTTATATGAAGAAATGTATAGTTACCCTACACAAGCCTATAAAAAGTAGACTTTTCTTTGATGCTAGTAGAAATAATTAGAAATGCTTCAAGAAAAAAAAACTTTTTATGTTCTAGACTTAACTCTTTATTGAATTTTCTTAATACTTGATTCCTCAATATCTCATAGATTCTCTAATCTGTGCATCAATTTTTTTTTTAAAAATGCTTAGTTTAATTCGATTCTTAAGCATAATCAGGAATCTAAATACTAAATACTAACTTTTTCGAGGACTTAAAATTTTAAAATTTTTATTTTTCTCTCCCCCCAACTTAATCGACATTGTCCTCAATGGAGAAGAAGAAAAAATAAAGGATGTAATAAAAAAAATGGAAGAATACACCTAACTCAGTATATTTTTTTATTTATTTATTATTATTATTATTATTATTTTTTGGTCCAGCACATGCCTTTACAAATTTGAGCTCTCCCTCCAACTTATTCAAATTATCCTAAAAAGAAAATAAGATAAATTAGATAAAAACTAAATATTGGGTTGCCTCCCAACAAGCGCTAAGTTTACCGTCTTCAGCCAGACACAATGTAGCTCACTATCCTGTGTCGAATATTGGATTGACAAATTCCAATGGTTTTGGATTGCCAATCTCAGAAAGTTGATTTTTAATCCCATTATTGATATATTCACTGTTAATTTTAGGGATATAATTTATGATTCCATTCTCAGACCCATGTTTATTAAGAATTTCTCCTATTTGTTTTTCTAAAATGCTCATGAATGGAGTTTTAGGAGTTAAGTTTGATTCAATGGGTGCTGGAATGGTGACTAAAGGCGGTTTTAATTCTGGAGGTAAATTAATGTGATCCTGCTTAAACAACTCCATTGATATTTCATTACATGCCTTTTGATTTTTATAAGAAGAACCAGCTTCTAGGGTTGAAGGGAATAGGACATTAGGTTTATAAGTCTCGGGTAAATCATCTATTCTCTTTTCCCTTATTTCTATCTCATTTAAACTGGAACTAGCATCAGTACTAATTTCTGGCTTGGGTTCTTCTATGTGGTTAGTCTCAGTACTAACCAGTTTCCTCTAAATTTTTATTTTGGCTAGCATCAGTACTAGCCTCTCTCACCTGGATCTTGGTATGGGTCCATAAGAATCCTATAGCTTTTAAGTTCAGGAATTACTTTGGTATTCTCAAATTGGAGATTCTTAGATGAAACATTAGATTGATAATTTAATCCAGGTGGTTGGTGGTCATTAGGTGGGTTGTTTGAAATTGGTAGGTTCGGTAGTTGATCTAGTTCTCTCCTCATGTTAGACTCAACTAATTATCCTATTTGAGCTTCTAGTCTGGCGATAGATTGCTGTTGAGTTAGAATTAATTGTTGAAGTTGGTTAAATCTATCATCAGCTAGATTGGTCTGTTGAGGAGGTGGGTATGAGGGCTGATTATAATATGATGGCTGGTTAAACTGACTAGGCTGACCATTATTATAGGCATAATTTTGATAATTTTGCTCAAGTGAAATTTGGGTCTGAGCCTGAGTCTGTTGGGATGTCCAAGAAAAATTAAAGTTACTCCAATCTGAATTATATGAATTTGAAAATGGGTCATTAATCAATTTGGAGTATCCTTGAGTAGCTTGAACTTGTTCTTGGATAAAATATGGAAACTGTGCAGTCATAGGATATTCACTTACATGATGGGTTGGACTAGCACAGATTGAATAACTCTCCTGATAATTAGAAGATGTGTTGACCTAGGGTTAGGAGTTGATCTATTTTCTGATCAAGAAGGTCAACTTTATCTAATTTTTGGACTATTAGATTTTATATTAGCCATTTGATTATTATGTTTAATGTGAATCAACCATTCAATTAAGTTCAACTAAATCAGAAAAAGCGATTTCCTACCATGCATGTATTAGTGTAACCCTAATGTATGGTTTAAAAATTTTTAGAATATTTTTTTTAATTTTTATTATTATTATTATTTTATTATATTAAAAATTAATTTTTTTTAATTATTTTTATTTGTTAATTTTTAATTTAATTTAATTTAATTTAATTATTAATTTTTTAGTTAGTTTAATTTAATTTTTATTTTATTTTATTTTTAGAGGAGAAAGGAAGAAGAAAGAAAAAAGAGTTCTAAAGAAGAGGTCCTAAGGAGTCCTAGAACTAAGAAGAAAGAGAAGAATTTGGTTTAATTAGATCTAATGTTGGTTAGCAATCAAGTTGGTCAATCAATCCTGACTAAGGGTTATCCTAGATCTAGACAGCTCCTAACTGCCAAGGTCACCTTCAAGCCCTCCAAGTGTAGGATTAGCCAATCAACTAGCCAGGTAAGTGTAAGGTCGGTGGGAGTCCCCCCGTTGCTTGCCTTAGACACCAATTATGCTTGGCCAGGTAAGCGAACGGAACCAATTAGAAACCACCTTCCTTCGGGCCCAATCGTCCCTGAACCACTTTCCTAGACACCAGTCAAATTGACTTATCCTAACCCGGTTCAACTCTTAGGATTCCTTATCCTATTGAGCTCGAGTTCCTAGGGTTGATGTCTAATTGATTTTAAATTAAAGGCTTAGGTCAATGCAGGATGCTGGTTGGTTGTTTGTGGGCTAAGGAAGGGTGATCAAATCCCCACCTTATCTTGTTTAATTGGGTTGTGCCCTTAATTTGATTTAATATGATATGCAAAAAAAAAAAAAAAAATTCAATCAAAGGGTTCTATGCAATTTAAACTAGATGCATGTAACTAATTGTATTCTGAAAGGCTTACCTTGCCTCCAGCAATCACCAAAAAAAAATAAAAATAAAAATAAAGATAAAAATAAAACTAATATGATGCATGCTCTAAACAGTTAGGGTTTCTAATCTTATCATGAGGCTTTTAATTAGGTTTAAATAGATATTTTTTTTAAATTAATTTAAAAATAAAATAAATAAATAAATAAATAAAAAAGAAAGAGGACTAGGGTTAGGATTGATCTCACCAAAATTAGATGCTTTCTTTGTTTTTCTCCCTTTTTTTTCTACAAAATAAATAAAAAAAATTAGTAAGCAATATTAAAAAAAATATAATTAATTTATAAAAAAAATCAAAGAAATCAAAAAAAAAAAATAGCATCTATTCCTTCCCCGGCAACGGCGCCAAAAACTTGATAGGAACGCGATGTTGTCGTTAAGACACCGTGTTTATCAGTTTAATCCGACTTCTTAAAATCATTAAAAAATGCGTAGATAGCAAGTGAGTCGGGTCGAATCCACAGGGAAGGTAGTATTTTTAGATTTGAAATCTTTGATTTTATAAAAGAAAAAGATAAAAAAGAAGAGTTTTCGAGATCAAAAGTGAAGTCGGAAAATAAAAAAGCAAAAATTAAAAGATGCAGGAATTTAAATTTGGTACTAAAGATCTACTAGTTAGATCTTAGCATCTACTTGCAAAGCAATAATTTTAAAAGTGCAGAAATTAAATTACAATAAAAAATAAAAAATAAGAAATTAAAATGTAAAAATAAAAATTTTTATTAACTAAAATTTTCAAAATTTAAATACATAAAATTTAAAAAGAAAAGACAATAAAATAAAATAGCCTGATCTCTGATCTTGGATCGGCATTGGCAGAAAGATGGTGTAGAAGCTCGGCTCTTCTTCTCGGCACCCGTTGCTTCGAAGCAGCCTTTAACCCATAGCCTGGCTTCGCCCTGTACCTAAAGCTTCACTTTGATCGGAGATGTTGATTTTCTAGTGGCCTGGGGTCCTTTTTATAGAGCTAGGAGGGCTGGATATTTTTTCTAAAGGCAATATGGGACTAATAGCCTTTGTAATCATAAAATATAAAGAAATTTGGATAAAATTTGAATCAAAAATAGCTCTGATATGACTCTGGTAAATCTGATAAAATCCAGCCGTTCAACGGAAATCCAACGGTCCAAAAATCATCAAAATCGGATGCAGATAAGCTCAGATCGGGTCGGATTAAATTCTGGCCGTTGGATCGCGCTTGATCGAGGAAAATCTGGCCGCAAATCATGCGCTTCGGGAGTCTTGATCACCGCCGGCAAGCATTCTGGACCGTCGGATCATCGCCTGGATCGAGCGCTACCGTCCGATGGTGATCCGCGTGATGTTTGTATCTGAATAAAATTCGGAAGCAACCATAGCCGTCCGATCCTGACCGCAAACAACCACATCCGTTCGATCGCGCAATAACTGTTCCCATGGACCGCATGGACCGGCCGCACCACACACCGCAACCAATCAGCGCCGCTATTGTCGGACGAAAAGACTAAATTACCCTTGTGAGCCGCGATAAATTTCTGTAGACCCTTAAGGGGTCTAGGTCCACCACGTGGCAATCTCTGATTCGCCGAAATTTGCTGAGCTGGCGGTCCACGCCTAGATCGTGGACCGACTGATGGCTTCAACGGCTGAGTCGGCTTGATGGCTTGGCTTGGCTTGGTGGCTCGGCTTACGGAGCCGGCTGAGCCGTTTTCTTTTTTTTTATTTAATTTTTATTTATTTTATATATTTCAAAATTCATATCTTTTCCATTTTAGCTCCGTTTTACTTGAAATTTATTTCGTTGTGATCAGTAAAATGAGCTCTTTCTATTGATAATAAAATTTTATTTTTTAATTTTTATTATTTTTATTTTTTTATTATTTTTTTAATTGATTTTTTAATTAATAAAAATATGAATTTTTTAAAAATTATATATAAATTAATTATTAATTTTTAAAAATTAATATCATTAATTGATAAATTAATACTTCTATTGGTGAATTTATGATGTTTATCAGTGTACAATCGCTTCTCTTTAATAGATGAGTCTTAAGTCTACGGTGTGGAGACACCGGAGCGAGAGTACAGATACTCATTAGAAAATGAGGGCACTGAGCATGACCACCTCGAGTAGTCATTAGGGAGTCTACCTTCTCATCAATTACTGACTCGATGCTGCAGTAATATGTCTGATTCTTTGACCTGAGGTGCATCGGCAGTTTACCTTGAGGGTGTTATAGTTTGATTACACAATTACTCGATCTCCTAGCCATATGGAACCCTGAGGTGTATGTTGGCTATGACATATTCATTGTAGGAATTGGATGGCATCAAGATGGAATCTATCTACCTCGGTGGTAGAGGAGCAGCCCTATGATAATCATGAGAATCAAGTCCAGAAGCCCATGGCCATGGCAGAGTGAAATAATAGAAAGAGTTTCTATTTAGATTTTCACATTGGACTCGAATCGAATGATTACATCATATGACAGAGACTAGGGTTTGACGAGTTCACCTTAACCCTAATCTGATCGGGGCTCAAGATAGAAGAACTTGAATCACACAGGTAGCTGCACCAAGAGGTTCGCATTCAGCTCTGATGGGTTGCCACCATATACTGCTAGGTGTCACTGGTGGATTTTGGGAGCAATTAGAATGATTTAGATGATCGATCATTCTAGCTGTTCGAATCAGAAGAGTTCTGATCCATCGAAAGGAGTTTCGATGATGTCGATGATAGAGATCATGACATATCCCATTACCATACAGAACTGAACCTAACTGGGTCACACAAACAAGGGTTTGAATCTGGTGATCATCAATTGAACTGATCTAGTTCAATTGATCTGAATGAGATTCAATTAGGTTCAAGGAAATCGTGCTAGCACTCGATTGAACCTAACGTTCTTCTTTTACTATCATAAATAAGTTGTCCTGACTGAGCCAAAGGAGTTT